>CM062804.1:1336381132-1336683500 GCA_031772625.1 Pinus tabuliformis | reverse complement strand
CTCCAAAAACAGGTCATCGTGGAATTTTCGCTATAACTTCTTTTCTGTGACATTTCAGAAGTCGCAAAAAAAACCCATTTGAGAAGAAATCACGTTGAACCTTGGATCCGAATTTCAGAGCTTTTCGCGCGACATTTTCGGAGATATGATCTGAGGAAGTTGGTCTTTTTTCAGACTCCTGAATTACACTCAAAACAGGTGACCTGGGGAAAATCGTCATAACTTTCTTTGTGAGCATCGGATTGAAATTTCGTAAGAAGGTACAGAAAGAGGACAGACTGTAGTTTCTGTTTATATATTTTTTAGAGTCAAAGGTTGAAACAGTGACATGTGGCACTTCATACAAGTTCGCTCTACTGAACTAGTCTATAATCAGGTCACTGCGGGAGATTGTGCATAACTTTTTCTTGGAGAATTCAATTTGGATCATACTTGTGGCATTGGAAAGAGGACACAGAGGGCTACTACAGGTCACAAGTTCAGAACTTAAAGATCCGAAAGTATAGAGTTACAGTCGTTTCAAGGTAGAGCTCCTAAAATCAAGAAAAAGCAAGATGAGGAAGTTTGATGGCAAGGATCCGGTAAATTGGATACTTCAGATGGAGCAATATTTTGATATACATGGTGTACAACTGTTACAAAAGGTATGTATTGCATCTTCATATTTAGAACCAGATCAATTTTTATGGTACAAAGGGCTTTGTTCTCGTAAAAAACTTGTTACGTGGTCAATTTCACGGAGGAAATGATAGCACATTATGAGGATATAAAGAGCAACACCTTCTTTAGAGCAACACCACAACAATTTGAAAGAGTAAAAGGGATTTGTGACATAATGGAAAGCAAAAATTATGGAAACCAAGAAGCATACCCCTCACAACTATAAGATGGAAGTGTTGTTTCTCCCAGCCTTCCACAACCTACAAGGGTTACACCACAACAATTGGAAGAAAAGAGAAAAAGGGCTTTGTTACAATTGTGATAGCAAATGCACTAAAGGTCATAGGTGTGCTGAGAAGAAATTATTTTACATAGAATATGAAGAGGAGGAAGAAAAGGATCAAGAAACATCAAAAGAAGAGGATATACATCAGGACACCACCCCAGAGAAAGAAGAAATGAATCAGACCATATGTTGTAAAGCATTGGCAAGAATTACCACTCCTCAAACTCTCAAGATAGAAGGACATATCAAGAAGAAAAAGGTGCAAGAAGTGAAAGATCACATCGAGAAAGAAGAAATGAATCCAACCATATCTTGTAATTCAATGGATGAAATTACCACTCCTCAAACTATCAAGATAGAAGGACACATCAAGAAGAAAAATGTTCAAGAAGTGAAAGATCACATCGAGCATCAAGAAATGAATCCGACCATATCTTGTAAAGGACTAGAAGAAATTACCGCTCCTCAAAAGATAGAAGGACATATCAAGAAGAAAAAGGTTCAAGTAGAGAAAGATCATATCGAGCATCAACAACAAGTTCTCCAACTTTTAAAGGATAACGCCACTTCGGTGCAAAATCAAATGAAACAGCAGGTAGATCAACATCGTAGTGAAAAATGTTTTTATGTGAGTAATTGGGTATTTTTACTGCTACATCTCAAGCAAGCTATTTATGAGAAGGAAATGTTGGCAATACTACATGCACTTAAAAAATGGAGACCTTACCGAATGGGAAGACTCTTCAAGGATGAGGATGTGGAAGCATTGTTTTGTACTATTTATATTATCCAACCAGATTGGATAAACGAAGCAAGGGATGAATGGAAGAAGGAAGAAGAAGTATGGCCACTTATTCAAAAGTTGCAAAAGATCCCAATTCAACAATATTGCCAGAAATTGAAGAGGAAAGAAAAATCATATTGGAACCAGGAGCAGTCACAGAAACAAGAACCCGACAGCTACGAATCGATCAATTTCAGAGTATCTCATCAAGTGGAAGAATTACCCGCTGAAGATTCCACATGGGAGGACATGAATCTTATACAGAAGCATCAAGAACTACTCAAGCGTTGAGGACAACGCTTTTTGAAGGAGAGGGGCATGTTAGGCCCCTATACTACTAGTATAACCCCTTATTGTTATTAGTACAACCCACTTATTATATTGATGTACCCATGTAGTGCCCATATTGTTACTATTGTGCCACATAGAAGCCCACTATTGTTATTATTGTGCCCTACAATTATTTGTGTTATGTAGGCTTTGATTGTATTGGGACCACTTAGACTCCTATATATAGAGAGGAGGTATTTTCATTTGAATCATCCAAGAATTGTTATTTTGTAATGTAAAGGAGGTTGCCCCCTCGAAGAGGCTGAATTCTAAGGCGTGGATCTCTCTTTTCTATCTTTTCTTGAGCTGGTTTCATATACATTTCTAATCACCAAAACGATACACACACAATTTGGATAGTGTGCACATGGACCACATAAATTAGTATTTTCACAATACATATATATTGTTACATATTCTAATCACTAAGATGATACACACATAATTTACATAGTGTGCACATGGATCACATAGAGTAATTTTTTTAGAATACATATATCTAGTTCCATATTCTAATCACTAAGACTGAACATTTTTACAATAAATAATGAATATAGAAAGATTGAGGGAATCTTGAAACTATGGAGTAGGACTGAACTTGGATTTTTTTTTCTCTTAATTTCAGTGAAGACTCAAGATAAATCAATTCATACAGGCGATGAAGATGGAGTTGGAGATGGGAAGGGAAACACATCCAATGAATGAAAGAATTTTTTGAAAGTCCATGAGCATCAACATAGCCAATTGCCTTCCTGTATCCCTCACTTTGGATGTCATTCCTCTTTGATAAGTATCATCAACAATACTTTTGATGAAAGTATTTGGCACAATAAAACCCAATTTGAAAAATATTTGGAATACATATATGGTATTCTCTAGCTTATGATATATTGATATATTGACATTAATACCTTTTTAATGCACTTATTATATAGTAATAGTTACAAAGAAACAATGTAGAAGAGTGTGGAAGGAAGATACATGATTTAATTTTTAATTGGTTGGGTCTTGTAATGGTGATATCTTATTCTTAATATTGATAGGTGATGTGGTGCATCATCCTCTAATAGGTATAGTGATGACGATGGTGAGGAAGTCTATATCTACTAAAGGGATCTACCAAAGGGTTAGGTATAGTAACGATGATGGTAAAGAAGGCCATATCTACCAAATATCTCTTGATTCTAATCCCAATTTAGAGCATATCCATGATGATCACTACTCCCTTGGGCCTACTTATGTCAATATGGTAACTTAAAGGTATTTATTCTAGTCAATTTATAAGACTTCATGTAATTATCCCTCCTACCCCCTTAGATATTCTAGGTTGAATGAGAGGTGTCACTTTTAATTAAGCTAAACTCCATGATCTCATCATGAAAGTGGGGTTACAAAACTCCTCCTCTACCAATGATAGAGGACATAAATTTAGAAAATAATATCACATTCATCTCATTGAGAGCTTTCTAATGATATAAATTTTATCCCAATGTGATGCCAATATAAAAAATTAATCTTTTAATCCCTACCACATAGGCAAGAACCTACCACATCAAAGCCATATGGCATCCATGTATCACCCACATGACACCCTCATTACAAACCCACCTCACCTAGGTGCCTCCACATCACTTTGGATTCTAATGTGGCCTTACTTAATTCTACTTGGAACTTGCCGCATCATCTAGACCATGGGCCCCACGAGTCCATCCCTTAGTGTGTTATTTTATTATTTCAAGTTATAATTGGAGAGAATAAATCCAAGGGGTCAAGAAGAAGTTGTCTTCATTATAAACCATTTCTTTCTCCATCTCCTAGGACACATATTTTCTCATCGTGTTGCTACACCATGATTTCAAGGCATACTAAGGCTTGTGGCAAACCAAGTGTTAGGCACTGCTAATTTCTACGTCAAATAATGGGCACATTCCTATTTTGCAACTTTTTCGACTGCGTCATGATGCCCTCAATACACAAGACAAAAAAGGGCACAATCTGTGAGATTTTCTCTCTGGTGACGTGGGATTTGGTCACGTAAACCTCTGTGACGTGGCATCCCAATCCAAGTGGCATCGCAAACACCACCACCAATGTCATCTAGGTGCGATGCTATCATTCATGTCACTTGCTTCCACTACACCTTGTTGATGCCACACTAACATTAGGATGACATCACCCTACAGGATGGAATCCTCCAACAATGCCATGTCTCACCCAAAATTAGACCCTTTTGCCATTTAAAAAGACATTTTTTCTTGCCATGTGTTACACCATTACCATACCACATGAATAAATATGCAATGTCCCTTGTCCACATCTTCCATATTCCAATGTGGTGTCCATGTAGCTCTAACTAGCCTATGTGGCATATATCACATCACTCCAAGTCATGGGTCTCACCAGGCTTTGAACCTCGATGCAAATGAATTTTTCCTATTATAAATGTTTTTGGTCAACTTGTGACCTTCTATGCCCCTAAATGCATTCCCACTCTAGAGAATATAAAATCCTTGTGCATTAGGACATGCAAAGTCCTATCCCCCGAGACATACAATTCTCTCCCCTAAGACATACAAATTTCCATCTGCCAAGACATAAAATTCCCATCGCAACCTGCACCTCTCATCAAAAGCTCCAATCTGTGTTGAGTCTATAAACAATATTGAGTGTGCTTAGTAGTAATAGAAGTTGTTAAGTGTCAATCAACCATGTGATTAATGGTAAATCATGAGGGTTATGTAATGTCCTCTACACTTTGTAAAATTATGTCTCATTTACAACTTAACAAGGCTTGTTCATTATTGACTAAAGAACTGTAACTTAGGGAAACTCGGGCTTGAATGCTTGAGGATTTCAACTATTGAACTAGGCCTTTCTCTAGTTCACATGTTGCTTAAAGCACCATCTTCTTCTAATATCAGATCTAAATAACTTCTCTAGATCCCTTCATGTACCATCCATTATTTGAGTATTCGACCATAAATAGAAAAGAAAAGGAAATGATCAAGCATATATAACAAAAATCCCTGCTAGCTCTTAGCATGCCATATAATTTTTTTTAACAATGAGCCTCATTAATTATTATATAACAAAGACTCCTTGACTTTTATAACACCCAAGCCATGGAATTTGACACAACATGACCTCTTAGCTAGGTTTATTAGACCACCATACATAAACATTTAAATAGCTCTACAATTTAGGAGGCATATCAACATCTATAGGGACATACAAGTCCCTCACACTTTGAGAACAATTATACAACTATCTCAATGCAAATACACAAGAATACCTATTCCTTCATTAACACTGCATAACATATTAAATGAAACATGTTGAACAACCATGCATCTTTAGGTAATTAACTTTCTATCTTGTGCAATCCAAAAAAGGAACAAAGGTCCATGAGTTCCACATCACCATGAGAACATAGTAGTAGGAATTCATCATAAACATATAAAGACATTACCAGTTCTTTCAAAGTTGGATCCAATCCACTCAAGAACATATAAACTAGACCACGTAAGAGACAACCCACAAAAATGGTTATAATAGGTAGCTACCCAATCTCATGACCACAAAAAATTACTAAAAGTGCATAAAATAATAGGAGGATTATTGGTTGATTTCAGACCATCAAGAATAGAGACATCAAACCTCCTATAATGAATTAATAAGGTTATAATGACATGGATCAAGTAGCTAATATTCACCATGAATACACTAGATAGTTAGTCATCCATAACTATATAATAACATTAGAGGAAATTTCCCCATAAAACTGCCCATGAGATTTTCATGTAATTTCCATGTCATAATATGTAAACCAGTCAAAATATTTTAAATTTAAAAATAAGAACATGTAAATATTTTGGACGGAAAAGGAGAAAATCTATTTTTTTTAGTTATATTTATAGTTGATCTCCTTATAGATTTGCTCAAATTTCAAGTGTAAACACTAGTGAAATGCATAATTAAATTCCACATCCAAAGAGTACCCATTATGCATGTTTTTTAGAAGACCCAAATTGATAAAAAAAATGAAGATACATTAGAAAAAGTAGGTGAAACATACGTTTTTAATGTATCTTCAATTTTTATCAGTTGGATCTTCTCAAAAGTATACATAATGGGTACTCGTTGGATGTGGAATTTAATTCCGCATCCAACAAGTGTATACACTTTAAATTTGAGTAAACCTATAAGGATAATAAAAAAATACAATTAAAAAAAATAGTTTTCTTCTTTTCCCTCCAAAATTCATCTATCTTGTTTTATTATTTTAATCATTATTTTATTATTATTCCTTATGAGGCCACTTTTAGGCTGAAGTTTACTCTATTGATTAGACATTATTACTTTCATATTATAAAAATACTCATTAATCATCCATGATGTAATTATATAAAATAATATACACTTGTTTAGTAAATTTTGAAATGGATTGCAACTCGATGAGGGAATTCAACTCTTGACACAATTATAGGCTAGTGACACTACAATATTTGTTGCAATTAACCAACCTCAATATGGATTTAAAGTTTGAGGATCTAGTTCTCAAGGGTATTAACACAATTAATCATTCAAACAAGTAGCCAAGTGGAGGAGTCCACTTTTTAGGTGGTTTATTAACTCCTCCCAAGCAATAAATATAGTAGTGACTCACTCTAAATCTAAGGAAAATAATAAAAAAACCAAACCAAGATTTAGGAAAGTTTTTCTCATTCTTGTTACTTGATCTTTACTCTAGAGGTTATTTTCTCAGCCCAAAGCAGGTACTAAGTGAATCAATATTTCCCTAAGCCCTGTTAGTGAGATTAACACAAGTAGATAAACATGATATCACCATAATAAAAGGAGAAATGTCCCAATCTCACAATGAACACTCCCACTCCTATACATAAGCTTCAATTTCCTCCACTCTTATTTCTCAAGCAATGAACCCTATTTCCCTTCATGTCATGGGGAAAAATAAAAAATTCTCAATCCTCTTTCCTACTAATCACTCTACTAATAATGAGTATTATACCCCTCTTTCTTTCTATCGATAATCATTCAACTCTATCTCCTTTTCCCCCCTTTACTCTCCAACTTCTCCACATCTCTCTCTTATGTTTTGACTTCCTCAACACATCCCTTGAAATTAAACATATTATGGGCATGTCCTTTACGTTAGGCTTCCTATACACAACTTCAATGCCTACATCAAAAGACAGCTTAATTTTTTGGAAAGAGGGGTACGTAAATAAACGAATTGACTTAGGTTTGGGTTTAAAACTTGCACAATCTCTAAATGAATCTCCACTCTTCTAAGTTATCCATATATTCCATTTCCACACTATTTTACATGAATTAGAATTCATAGTGTCATTTAAAAGAGGGGTATAAAATGGATTGATACAGACCTTACCCCCTTAGAGGCACACCATCCTTTGTTTGCTTACATCCATAACAAAAACAAACAACATCGATCTTTATATACAAAACTCTCTTACATTCATTTACATAGGCAAAAAAAATGGGTAAGATACCCTCATTCAATCAACCATTTTCCAAGTGGCCTCCATTAGTCTGCAATGTTTCCATTACACCTTTTCCAAATAGATCACTTGATTTATGAGCACGATCTGCCTCCAATGTCTATCTATGACATCCATTGTCCTTAATATTTTCATTGGAGAAAACTTATCTCTATTGTTTCCCTAATGTGTGCTTGATCACATCGAGTATGCACTTGACCTAATTGAAACTGATTTGCTTCAACCTTCTTTTCATTAGAATCACACACCTTCCATGTTCATGCATCTCATTCTCTATTTCCCAGTCCCTTAGGAAATCCATCCCTTAGCAAGGCTTCCTCACACAAGAAGAATATTCTTAAGCAATAAATCTTTGTACCTTTCTTTAATAACACAATCATATTAGTCATGACATCTCATATGGAAATCAATGCATATCATAGGTTTCCGACACCATTATAATGTCCTAGTTCCTAACATCTTGAACTCTATTATGTTGATGTTGTGCAGTTTGATATTATCATGTTAATTTTTCTTGTAGTTAGCCTCATATATTTAGATTGGAATTCTTTGTAGTTTACCTACATTCAAAGTGCATGATTCTTATGAGATTAATCATAAAAAAGCTTTCAAACTTATTATATCATAACTTAAACAAAAACTTCTTTAAACTGATAATTAATACTTATCTATATGAAATCTTTATACATCTTCACTGAGTGGTTCATCAACAAAATTAAGCACTTAGTAGTGTATATGCTCCATAGCTATATGTCATCCTTAGCCAACTCCATATACTCCTCCATGTTGTTAGTGTGAAAATTCTGAGAAAGTGTACCAAAAATGATTTACTTAAGTTGCTAGTGACTAGCAATTGTAAGAAAAAATTATGGATATTGATATGCTTCAAATTTGCAATAATTTTTTTTTAAAACCTACAAAAGATGTCATGCAACTAGAAACATATAATAGAAAAAAAACAATACAACAAACCGATGGAATATTGTTGATTTTATTATTATTGATAAAACAAATTACACTTGACCAGGAGAAATATGTAGACTCGTGTCTACATAATCCCATCCATGGGATGGTTCCTTTGTAACCTTGTACTTAAGCATGATATTCAACTCTCTGTCAATGGTTGTATGCTATGGGAAAAAGATGGTAATGGAGGCTTGAACTCAAAGTGGGAGCTCAAATGTCATAGGATAGTAATGAGGATGATGAGAATGGTCATGTGGAAAAATGAGGAGAGAACCCCTCTATTTATAACAAAATATTGAGATAAATTTAGATTTATAAAATAATAAAAGATTATAGATTAAATCAAAATCTAGTTGTTGTGAATATTTTATTACATTTTTTTTAGAGAGAGAACTATATTCAAAATGGCCAAATATATTTATTTAGAAAGTGGTTAAAGTCATTAAGAAATTAAAATGATTTATTAATTACTTTATGGTGATTAAGTCAAAGCAAATTTGAAATAATTATTAAATAATGGTCGTAGTGAAAAATAAATAAATAATGATTTATTTAATTATTCCAAAGTGGTTGAGTAAAAAATGGTTCGAAATAATAATTAAATAATTATTTCAAGAGAGTAATAAAAAAAATGATTTATTTAATTATTTTCATGAGGTTTTTGGATTTTAATGAGAAATAATTTAGGAAAATTGTACTCTAAATTATTTTCTAAGGTGAATGTGAGTTTTAATATGTAAAAACCCATCCTACATGGTGTATTTTGATCAACCTAGTAAGAAATTGCTAGGTGGTCATTTTTTTAGTGATAGCAGATCGCCCCCTAATGTAAGAGTGTAAGGAGCGCATTGTATGACTGAAATACGTTGTAGGCTCACCTTCACTATACATCGAAAGGGAGAGAGAGAGAGAGAGAGTTGAATCAATGAGCATGACTAAAAATGCAGGGGCGAGACCTACTTTTCATATAGAAGTGTCCTTTTATAGTGAGTACAAGATCTAAATGAGGTGAGGGAGGCATATCCATACTTGTCAAGATAAGTGAATAAAAATGATAATGACATGCCAAGAAATGTGGGTCTGAGAAACATAGCACATAATAAATGATATTTTGGCATCAATTGGGCTCGAAAGTGATACAATGATATAATGGTCCCCATATTTATAAGGTTCCTAGAATGCAAAGGCGAAGATTGATTCAATAAAAGTTGATGATCTGAGTACATAGGACATAATTCCCGTTAATCTAAGATGAGGGGGAGATCACAATCAAAGAAGCCATGCTGAATGGGAAAGCTCTTTGAATATTTGAATGGACCATTTGAAAGAGAAGTGCATGTTGTGGGCTCTACACTCTATGAAAACCAATCCAACCAAATCAATGGAATTGCATATGAGGCTAGATCATAATTTGCTGTCATCTAGGCATGTGGGAGGGAACCTATAGGGCCACCCCCTCATTAGGTCTAGAACATCTCACACATACTTGAGCAATGATGGTACAATCTGCTGGATCACTGGACTGTTAGGTGTACAATCTTGATTGTGCGATAATGACTTGGAGTCGAGCACATGAGAACCAACTAATTAAAATGGCAATAATGATTCCATTTTTCTTATTCAAGGCCTCGAACAATGATGAAGGATTGAATCAAGTCACAACACCCTTTAGACCACTTTCTTGAAATAGATGTGCTAATGTCAACAAAATAGGGCTCGTTAAAGTGGAGGCAACGAGGAGTCCTCAACAAAGGCACACAAATCATAGTTTTGTGACTCATATAGACTAAAAATACGGATGATGAGGGAGGAATAAGGGGAATGGTGGACTCATGAGCTCCCTTCTCAGAGCATAATATGGAAGGTTCACTTGGAAGCGACTAATATGATTTGGGATCGGATGGTAAATTATTAAGGCGAAGGCTTTTCAAAGATAAATTATAATGGTTGGAGCGCAAATGTGAGAAAAATGGGATGAATGTGACTCAAACAAGGATAATATGCTATGACATGACTCAAGGGAACCTTGAAGAGACGCCATGGATGTGAGGGTGACTCTAGGATGCTATCACATGGGGAAGGCCCAAATGGGACCATAAAGATCACGGGTAAATAGTGGTTAGACATGACAAAATTCATCACATAAGTCGAAAATTGAAAAGGAAAAGTGATACCATAGTACAGGTGACTCATATGAAGAAATTCAATTTTAATAGGAGGCATAATGAAACCTCATGGAAAAAATCGCTTCGTGGTGAAGTCTCAAATTACCAAAAACGAAGAGAGACTCATTATAGTGCTTAGTGACAACTTTCCAATGATGTTGAATGTTCGTCAAACTGAGGCATGATTTCCTTATAATAGCCATAGGAAAAATTAGGGATTTCCTATAAAAGGGATTCTTACCCCCAATTCCAATTCATTTACACATTGAGTTGTTGAAGAATTTGGAGAGGAGGAGGAGGCCCTAAATATTGGTGAGATTGTACCTAACAAACCGACCATTAGATTTTAGATTTTTGACTTTCAAGTAGGTGTCCTTACTTGTCTAAATATGGCCTTAATATTTCATGGAAGGATGGTTCTCGATGAAGTATTTTGGAAAGAAGAATGAGGGAATCAACTACTAGAAGTGGTCAAAATTCATCCCTACCAACCAAGTCAAACACAAGGACTTAATGGTAAGTGTGGCATCACATAGATTATAGTGTTTGAATAGATGGTATAATCGTCTATGATATGTGATGCACACACAACTCGCTGAAGAGACCGGTAGGACAAAATATCCAAAAAATGGGAGGATAATCAACAATACCTATACGGTTGGGGTCTATGCTGAGACTTATGTTAATCAATTGAGAAAGTGGCAGGGGTGTCATAATTTCCCCAAGCATGAGATACTGCCCCAGCATATGATGATGGAGGGGACTTATCAGGTATGCAAAGATGGGAATGATGCCCCTATCTCAATGAATTTTTGGAGCATTGTTGTGTTCCAAGTGCTTGAATAAGGGATTGAAAAATGTGACCTGACTCGCATGAGATCCTCCATAGGATGATGAGTAGATGTAGGGGCATATGTGCCCCCCATTTTTCTATGTAGGGATGTAGCATGCTATGGAAATACTAATGTACTTAGATTAGTGTATTTTAAACACTTTTATTATGGATATTTTGATGGATAATATGACTATGCATGGTTTTATGATATTTTCACCATTCACTTCTTATGGTTGTCTTCTTATGGGAAGAATGGAATGGATACAATAGGAGAAAGGAAATGGTGGGTTTCCAATCTCATGTTGGCACTATCTAAATGAGTCAAATGTATTAAATTTATGGTTTTTCATACATGGTGTCACCATACCAAAGAAGTGATTCAATATAATGAATTGGTGCTCACCTAAACGACAGAAATCTTTGCCAACAACAATGTATAAAGGACTAGGTTGTTGATGTAAGGTGTAGGAGTGATTAAATGGATCATCCCAATGTTTATCAAGAGTGGTATGGGACTCATGAGGCTCTTCAACATGGGGAAGAATAGTGGTGCTAGAGTCATCACAACTAGATACACTAGGAGGGTGGGGGAGAATTGCTTCTCTTGGACTCTCAAAAGTGGATGCCACCTTATCTAAACATTTTGTGGCAATGTAATGGACACAATGTCGATGTGGTTTAAATTCATGGGTTCAATGTGAGGGGGATAGGATCAATAATCATCATGGGAGATATAGTTCACATATGCATCATTTGCAAGAGGGGATAAAGGATTAACAAATGTGACATCCACTGATTCTGAGAGAAAATTGTCTTCCAAATATGCTTTGAAAGAAGCACAATAAGAAACTACTAAATACTATCAATAGATCGATCCCATGTATGATGACATGTAGAGAAAGGGTGTTGAATTATTTTTCATCTTGACATAAGGAGGGGGGATCACGATAGTGGGTTGAGAGACCTCCTACCCTGGGGAGGAATTGGTGCCAAACACCATAGGTAAAGAAGAAGGATAGTCACTATGAGAGACAACTAGTTCACAAATAACATGAAGCATATCATGAATTTCATTGAGACGAGAACCATGAAGAGAATAATTTCTATACATATCTAACAAAGCACGAGGGTGGTTTGTGTCTAACGATTTTTTCTTCTTACTAGACTCGGGTAAAGTAACATGCACTTCAGTAATGTTACAATTGGGTTGAATATCAAATTCTGAAATGATGCTCTTGATGTGGGGAATATGATGGAAATTCTTAGTGGCATGACCGGGAAAATCACATAAAGAACATGGAGGGGTAGTCTTCGGTGGTTTAGAAGAGGTGGGAGTTGCTTAGGTTTCCTTGTATTTCCCCCCCTCAGCAGATTCTCTCGCAATAATAGTGAATTACTACTTAGATTATTGTGGAGATGAAGCAAAGGATGGAGTAGTAGTTATGGTTTGAGTCGGAGTCAAAGCCATGTAAGGTTTGACCTGGAAGATGGAGTGTTTGCAGGAGGATGAATGTACCAAACTAGGATCCCCAAAGTCATGTTAGGGAGACTCAACGTAGCCATTATAAGAGTAGAAAATATTCCTGATGGCGGGAATAAGAAGGCATTTGACCAAAGGGGTAATGACTTGGACGAAATCCTCCTGAAGAAGGATGGTTGGGAGGAAATCCTCTTGAAGGGAGACAACTTGGAGGAATTTTTCCTGAAGGATGAGTTGATTCTTGAGTAGCAGAGTGTTGGAGAGTTGGTTTCTAGGAAGACGTATCGAACTACTTATTGGAAGCCCATGATACTTGAAGAGTGTTGGGTTTGGATCCTGATTATATTCTTGATTTAGAGGTCTCAGTCGCGTTGTGCCCTAGTTCCTAAAGAGGGAAGCAACAACAACCATATGATAGTCATCAAGGGGGTCCAGAGGGGGCGTTGACTAATTTTAATGAGGCCCCCGCCCATCGTGTAGGGTTTTTGGGGTAGTGCCCTTGAAGCTAAAAATAGATGAAAAATTCCTTGTAAAATATTTTAATTTCATAGTCAATCTAGGTTTTTTATTATGCAGATTATCTGATGATAGAAGTTATGTTAATTTAGGGTTTTTTCCTAGAAGGAAACCATCTATTTATATGAGAGAATTATATTACAACTATGTATTATTATCTTAAGTGAGAGAAAGAGAGAATGGTGTGTGATAGTGAAGGGGAAATTACAACATACTTGTTGTAGGTTGTATCTCTTCATTTTGCTGCATAATTTAAAAGGAACATTGAATGTTTCTGCATGGACATAGTCCAAATTGGGTGAACCACGTATATATGTGTCTCTCTTGTTTTTTTTGTTTCTATGTTTTTGTTTCCTCAATATTTTATGTATTTCGTTGTCTTGTTAATTAATTTCTAACAACTAGTATCGAAACCGAAGGTATATTTCGCTAATAAACTCATAGGAAAGAAGGGTTCCTCATTCGATTGGGAGAAATGGTAGAAGATGGTAGGTGTAGGGTCAAGAAGTTTGACAACCAAAATTACTTGATGTGGAAGATGCAGATGGAAGATTATTTGTATCTGAAAGATATGTACACTTCATTGAGTGGAAAATCAAAGAAGCCGATAAGTATGTGTTATAGACATATTTGGGCACTTCAACCCCAACCACATATGTTGATAAAATAAGGGCTCTTTAACCCCTAAAAGTGTTGTTTCATACCCTAAAGGATCACAGTCAACTAATTACATAATTTCCCAGAAGTTCCACTTGAAAAACCACTCAGAACTGACCAAAAATGCACCATACTGACTGCTCCTTAGTCAAGGTGCGATGCATACTGACTCCTACACTAGCCAGGTGCAATGCATACTGAAGAGGCCTTCTGTGGGGTGTGATGAGTGAGAATGGACAAATTTTTGAAGCAGTTTGCTAAGTGGATGCTCATGGAATCTTCTAGAATCTTCCTCTATGACACTTGCCTCTTTGAAATCGCACAGGGATGAGTGAGAGATCCAAGAAATCTCCAAGTGGAACCAAGAACTATCAGTGGAATGACACTAATCAAAAACCCAGAGCTGACTCATACCCTTTGCAGACATCTATAAATGGATCCCCCATCTGAGAGATCTAAAGGCTGTAATTTTGTAGTTTGTAAAGAAGTGTTGTTAGTTTGTCTTTGAGAAGAAGCACTGTATTGTTGGGTGATCTTGCCTTTCATGAGGTGAAGAGGGCTTTGATGCTGGGAGGATGATGCTGGATCAGACAGCTGGGTTGTAATCCTCTCTTCTACTATTAATAACGTTCTTTGAGTTTTCCTCCATATAATCATGTATTTTTTAATCTTGTTATTTGTGAATGTAATTGTATGGTCAATGTATTTTTGATTCTGCATTGTTTATGATATTATAGATCAAGATGCTTTGATGGTGTTTTTTAACTTTGTCTCTACAGGTATTCTCTAAAGCGGGATGAGTAGGAGAGGAATCGCAAGTTCCATCAAGGAAGAGAGAAATCAAGCAAGGAGTCAAGCGGAAGATCGAGGTTGGTCCCTTTGCTTCTCTCTTATCTATCATACATAAAGGAAATCACAAATTGCTTTGATTTTTTGTTTCTAAGATAGCTACCCATCTTAGTGGGACTAGCAGATCGAAAAGACACTATTTTTCTTCGAAACAAAATTGCGACTCCACTGGGGAACGAATAGTTTGTTTGTTTGTTAGTGTTGTTTTCTTCATAAACTATACACGGAGCTTGAAGTTAGCCAGATAGCCTTCGAACTGCTTTTTCTATGCAACTGCAAAGTAGATGAATGCCGCTTCAGTCAATTTCCAGGTTGGTTTATGAACTAAACATCTGATTTACAAGAATCCTAAACACCCTTGTGGTAGCTCAATAACCTCCTAAGATCATATCCCTGTACTGTGCTTTTACTATCCATCATAACTCAGCTTAAATCACTGAACTTAGCTGCAAATTTAGAGCAAAAACCAAACTCAGTTTCTCTCCCTGGACCATCGCACTATCTGTAACTAGAAGCCAGTATGCATCGCGCCTTCCATGTGTTGCAGGTGAGATGCATCCCTGTTTTCCTGAAGCATAGGTGTGATGATTGAGTGATACTATTTCTCTCCTTGAAAATTGGTTTTTTCCTCCTTGTTTTCAACTCTATTCAGTTGTTTCACTGCTTATGATCAATATCTCATTGTTGAAGCCTCTTTCCTTTACATTGTTCAGCCTCCATTGATTGGGATTTGTAAATGTTTTTATGTACTTATCCATAATTTACAGTCCTTCTTTGTCAAAAGTAGCTTAATCGAACTGTCGTTTTTGATGCAAAGAAGTGTCATAACTATCATTTTAAGTCAAAAAGAAGAGTGTCGTAAAGTCTTCCTCCTCTAGATAGTCAATTGTACTTTTGCCATTGTATTGGATTTGAATTGTTAATATTTGAAGTGTCAAAAGCAATTTTCTATTCAAAATGAAAAAGTGTCATTTTAGTCTTCCTTTCATTTTGAAAAGAAATTGTCGAAATGTCGCTTTGAAGAAAATAGTTCAGATCTGTACTTAGTTTTCCTTTTTTTGCATTCTTCACATTAAAGGGAATGAAGAACAAATAAATGCATTTGCATTTTAATTTAGACTATGTGTGGAAATGATTTAGGAAAAGTGCATTTAGTGTGTGCTCTTTGCTCTTTATTGAAAGAAACATTATCTTCTTTCCTTAGTAGCTAGGATTTTCATTGCTAAAAAATAAACGACTGTTTATCATTTTAGATTGCATATTTAGGAATTTTTACATCTACATCACGCGATGAACCTTGAAAGGAAAAATTCTAAGCAAGATCAACTCTAAAATAAATCTCAATGAACATAACAACACTTTGGAACCTAATGCAACACATCTAGAGGTCTAGGCTAGAGACGTGTTTCGGTGTCGTAAAACCTGGTAACTACCATTTTCCTCGAAGGTTGGGTGATTCCTCCTCTTTGATACAAGTAGTGCTACTTCAGATTTGTGCTCCCCATACCGTAGAGTATATATTGGGAGACCACAATAGGCTGATATCCTTTATCCGTAGGAAGCCATGTCTACCGCCCTATCGATCACAATGCACTGAACACAACATTTTGGAATATTGACTGCCATACATAAGTCCTTGGTAATTTCTCTTTAATTTACCACCAAGGTGTATTTTGTAGTTTTGTGATTGGTTTGGTAATCCCTCTGTCTAGATTTCCAAGTAGTCACTTTAGTTCCTTTTCGACTCCTTAAAATAAAATGTCCATTTGAGCACTTGTCCCTTCAGGCTCATAAAAAATCGAAGGGGACTAGAGTCATCTTTAGCTTTTTCTCGACTCTTAAAAATTGAAAAAGCGAAGTTGTGTCAAAGCATCATAAGAATTTATTTAATTTGTAATAACATCCATGTTCTTTGGTTGATCTTAGGTTGAGGTAATGGAGTCCAGCAAGCAAGGAATCCCTCTTGGGGGGAATCCTAGTCCTTTCTCTTCTTGGGGAGATATTGGTGCTCCGTATATGGCTACATTGTCCCTTCCAGGAATCACAATTGGCCTGCCATTATCGCTATTCTCAACCTCTATCATTCAAAATATTGTGATTCCTCAGCAATCGAACCAGCAACCAGACGATACTGAAGTTGTCCCTTCACCTTCTACTTCACTTGTTTCTCCCTCCCCTTCTTCCTCTTCACCCGGCGAAACTAGTGATACTAAAAACCAAGTGGCTGAGAAGAAAAATAAAGGGAAGGAGAAGAAGAAGAAGAAGTCAGTTAAGCAAGGGGGCAACCATGCATCATCTGATGAAAATCTGCACACCAAACTTTCCAAACCCAGATCTCCATGCATAATTTACAAAGGAAACCATTTTCATTGAGATTGTCCTTGCATTCCACAGATCTTAAGAGAATGGTCTCCCCATTCACACCGTCCGGTGTCATCAACCTCTGGCGATCATGTTGACAACACACCATCAACTAGTGAAAATGAAGTCAATGGACAGAAAGGAAAGGTCAGATTTCCATGTAGGTTATGTGAAGGTGATCATGCTCTTCACCATTTTCCTTTATTGGATGAGGCCAAAGGAGTCTTGGATAACTGTCCTGCTTCGCCACAACGACTTCTGCCTAGATACAAGAAACTCTCAGCAGGTCCTTCGCTAGTTGAAAATCCGACTAACATAACTCAATCGTTGGTCGAAATGCCTATAATTGAGAGTGAACCTTCTGAGTCCATACCAGACCAAAGTCAACAGGTCGAGATGGCAGCCAACCCAGTCTCACCTTTAGAAGGTCCACCTTTAGATGATACTATTTCCAAAGAGAATGAGAACAATATTGTTCAAATTCTTTTTGTTAATACAGAGTCTGATGAACTTGGGGGAAATCTGCCCGTTCCTTTACAATAGGAGGAAAATTCGCCAGTTTAAGGGGTTCATCCAACCGTTTATTCGATACCCCCTCCGAGCAGTCTAGTCATTCCCTTCGATTGGAATCAACTAGGAAAACCATGCCTTCCATCTAATGTACCATTTCGGATCATAGTACAATTGTACAAAATGATCGTGTCCCGCGCTATCATAGATGAAGGGGCTTCAATGAGTATCCTTTCCTCAACTGCTTGTAAAGCACTTGGTTCACCATCGCTTATGCCTATGACACATCATTTGTCAGGCTTTAACAAAGGAACCAGTCGACCATTATGGATCCTTCCGAAGTTGCCAATAACTTTGAAAAGAGAAACCATTCACTTGAACATGATGGTAGTCCAAGGACCTTTAGATTACAATATACTCCTTGGGCGTGACCATGTTTATAGCATGGAAGCTATTGTTTCCACACTTTTTTGAGTGATGTGTTTTCCGGATGAAGGCAAAATGGTACAGCTTATTGACCAACTTTCATTTCCAGGTTCAAACAGAGCTACAAGTCAAACATAATCCCTAAATGGTCTCTTTGCATCAAGAGTGTCTCTTCAACCTTCATTCCATCCACCAGATTGCGGCGACTAGTCCGATGAATGTAACGAAGCTTGGGGGCATGCACCCTGGTCTACCTTCAGCAGATGAAACCAGCTGAAAAAGATAGATTTCCTTGTAGGTTATGTGCTCGGTCTGAAACACCATTTCCTTGTAGGTTATGTGCTCAGTCTGAAACACCATTTCCTTGTAGGTTATGTGCTCGGTTTGAAGCACCATTTCCTTGTAGGTTATGTGCTTGGACTGAAACACCATTTCCTCGTAGGTTATGTGATTGGTCTGAAACACCATTCACCTTTCTCCACTTTGGGGACAAAGCCAAGGAAGTATTTTTTGTCTAATCCACTGACAAAAACAATCCTGCCTAACCACAGTGACTTCTGTGTGGTTACCTGGAGACTCTACTTTTCTCAATGCCTAGGGGCATGCAAACCTTTTTATGCAAGCAAAAAATGGACCAATTTCATTTTTAGCTTTTTAGCATTTTTAGCTTTTTAGCTTTTTAGTGTCAACTCCTTAGGTTAGGTGATTGGTCTGAAACACCATTCACCTTTGTCTACACTACGGACGAAGCAAAGGAAGTGTTTTGTCTAATCTGCTGATGAAACCATCCTACCTAACCTCAGTAGTTCCTTAGCTTTTAGTTTAGTTAGCTTTGTAGTTTGGTCATTTCTAGCCTACACAAAAAGGCAATGAGCACATGTTATCGTGGAGTTCAAATTCACTAAAAAATAAACCTACCAATGAGAGACATCTTTGACTACTGGAATAAGCAATTTTTCCGCAAGGTTCAATCTCGTTAAAAAATAAACCTGCCACTCAGCATATGTTAACACAAGGTTCAAGCTCATTAAAAAATAAACCCGCCTTCAGTAAACGACCTCTGTGATTACCATGCTAACAGCATTTTGAGCCTTGGTTGTGTTCCTACCATCACCTCCATTCTTTTTTCCGATCATACGCTTCCACTTGATTGTCTACCCTTTTCAGGAATAGCTGCAACGAGTGATTCTGTTAGCCACCGTCTTCACACTGCCATGTTTTGAGAAGTTCCAAACTTACCTGGAACCAGTTGCTACCCAAAAACACCACTTGTTCCTTAAGAAATGAGTCTCTTTTAAGCTATTTTTAGACTCGTTAAATATAAAAAGATTTCTGAGCTATTGGCCTTTCCAACTTGTTAAAGTAAGGGGAAGCGCCATCCCTCCTATACATTTTAATATTTTTGAACCTGAGGGATTATCCCACAAAAAGATCGAGCGCTTGTATTTTTCAGCTTGCTAAAGTGATAAAAAAGTCATCCCTTTCATATTATCTTATACTTTTTCGAACTTAAGGGATTACGCTACCGAAAAGGACTACTGGAGTTTCCTTTTCATCCCTTTTCAAACTCTCTAAACATGAAAACGACTGAGTTATCCTTGTCGTTAAACTTGTTATAACAATAGCGACAAACTTGTCCACCCAAACAAGAATGAGTTTCATTGTCACTAGGCTCGCTAAAACATAGCGACAGGTTTGCCCGAAGGGAAAACTATAGAACAAGCATATGTTATCCTCCTCAAGCTTGACAAAAATAAAGAGGTACTGGTCAGCAATGACTGGGGAAAAAGGGAAGAAAACTTGAAGAACGTTGCTGGTAGCAGGTCGCTCTTGAACATGACACTTTCACTCCATCACCATGATTGAGTCAAGTTGGGTTATTCTGTTCACCGATCATATCACCATTGGTCCTCCGTACCATCCATCTTTTGGGGTTAATGCTACCAATCAATCTTAGTGTTGCTGATATGTTCAACAGAAGTCATTAAGAGAATTCACCACCCAACTAACGCCTCATCCACTACAATACCTTCACCCTCCATTTTTAATGACTGCCATTCCTGAACCTTGTATCATCAGATTGTTTTCACCTTCGGAAAATCATTTGCTTCGTTTCGTGTCATAGATGTGGGATACATTAAGGCCCTCCTACGACGGGTCACTTCTTGTTGAAATCATCTCATTATCCAAGATGTTGACTTAGAAACAACCCATTCAGTACTTTGAAGCTTGCATGCCTCAATGGCAAGCTTCTCACTTCTAGCTACAGGTTTACATCAATGGCCTTCAACCAAAAGATTTTACATGGTGTTCGACATCGGATCATATATTCACACCACGTGAATTGTACTGTAGTACCTTGAGGGTCATTATCATTATTGATGATTCTTGTCACGCCTATTAACAACTTACATCATTGGATGGTAATCAGGCGATGTCTTTCCATGTTCGACTTCAGGACATCTTTTCACATGGATCGACTTGTACATCGGGCAAATATTGAACAAGTTTCACAACCTCGAATCTAGTTTCATCCTTCCGGGCTCCGATATATTTAGGAGTATAAAGACATCAAATGTACACTAAAGTTGCACAAATGATCATCTAAGCTAAGGGATGATGACTCTACATACAAAGAATCACTAGTCTGCAACAACAGACGATTATCTGTCCTATGTACATGAAAATGAATTTATAAAGCTAAGCATGGGAATGCCTGCCTTAGCTAGATCACGAAAATAATATGATGACGATGTATTATATTGTATCTTATACAGGTCACCTTCCAGTTCGAATTCCTTGGATCCTCATGATAAAGCATTTCACCTGACATCAAAAGATTTACGACCTCATGCTTTAGGGGGCAACTGTTATAGACATACTTGGGCACTTCAACTTCAACCACATATGTCAATAAAACAAGGGCTTTTTAACCCCTAAAATTGTTGTTTCATACCCTAAATGATCATGGTCAACTGATTACATCATTTCCCAGAAGTTCCACCTGAAAAACCAATCAAAACTGGCCAAAACTGGACCATGCTGACTGCTCCATGGTCAAGGTGCAACGCATACTGAATCATACACTAGCCAGGTGTGATGCATACTGAAGAGGCCTTTTGTGTGGTGCGATGAGTGAGAATGGACAAATGTCTGAAGCAGTTTGCTAAGTGGATGCTCATGGAATCTTCTAGAAACTTCCTCTATGACACTTGCCTCTCTGAATTCGCCTAGGAATGAGTAATGGATCCAAGAAATCTCCAAGTGGAACCAAGAACTATCAGTGGAATGAAACTAATCAAAAACCCAGAGCTGACTCACACCCTTTGTAGACATCTATAAATGGATACCTCATCTGAGATATCTAAAGGCAGGAATTTTGTAGTTTGTAAAGAAGTGTTGTTAGTTTGTCTTTGAGAAGAAGCACTATATTGTTGGGTGATCTTGCTTTTCATGAGGTGAAGAGGGCTTTGATGTTGGGAGGATGATGCTGGATCAGATAGCTGGATTGTAATCCTCTCTTCTACTATTAATAAAGTTCTTTGAGTTTTCCTTCATATAATCGTGTATTTGTGAATCTTGTTATTTGTGAATGCAATTGTATGGTCAATGTATTTCTGATTCTGCATTGTTTATGATATTATAGATCAAGATGCTTTGATGGTGTTTTGTTACTTTGTCTCTACAAGTATTCTCTAAAGTGGGACGGGTAGGAGAGGAGTTGCAAGTTCCATCAAGGAAGAGAGAAATCAAGCAAGGAGTCAAGCGGAAGATCTAGGTTGGTCCCTTTGCTTCTCTCTTATCTATCATACATAAAGGAAATCGCAAATTGCTTTGATTTTTTATTTCTAAGATAACTACCCATCTTAGTGGGACTACCAGATCGAAAAGACACTAGTTTTCCCAAAAACAGTATGACAAATGAATAATGGGATATTATCAACAAAAAGGCACTAGGAACAATACGGCTATGTCTGGAAGCATCGGTGGCATCCAAAATTTCAAAGGAAAAAACAACAGAAGGTTTAATGACGACATTGGTCAAACTATTTGAAAAAACCACAACCTCAAATAAGGTATTTCTTATGAAGCGTCTATTTAAGGTTAAGATGTCAGAAGGTGGATCTGTTGTTGATGATTTAAATGAATTTAACACGGTTACCAGTTAGTTATGTTTTGTCGAGGTAAATCTTGATGATGAAGTTAGGAATCTGTTATTCCTATGCTCATGTCCAATATGTTGGAATGGCTTAGTTATGGCTATTAGTAACTTTGTCTCTCGATCTAGTACTCTAAAGTTTAATGATGATGTTGGTGACATCCTTAGTGCCATCCTTAGCATTGAAATGCGACAGAAAATCTTCGGTGAGATATTTGGCCGCAAAGAGTAGAAGAAGAGAAATGGAAAGAGCAAGGAGCCCAAGAAATCCCAGTAAGTCGGATCCAAATTCATATCAGGGATAGCATGCTAGAAATATGGGAAGAAAGGACACCTGAAAAAAGATTATAAATCTCGAAAGGGAAAACAAGAAGATGGAAAAGAAGAGAACAATAATGAAGTGAATGTGACAGGTGGTGTGTTGCAATATGATTTGATTCTTTCATTAGATAATATTATTGATTCCTGGATGGTGGTTTCATGAGCCTCATTCCATGCCACACTTGATAGGAAACATTTTCATGACTATTTTCAAGGAGATTTTGGACAAGTTCGTCTAAGTGATGATAAACCCTATAAAATCATTGGAATGGGTAAGGTTTTCTTAAAGAAAAAAAATGGAAGCCAATAACTATTGAAGGATGTAAGGCATGTCTCGATCTAAAGAAAAATTTAATTTCAATGGTGCAGTTACGTGGTGAAGGTTATGTAACTATATTGACAAAAAAAACTTGGAAGGTCACTAAAGGATCCTTGGTAATAGAAAAAGGAGGAAATGGTTGGTACATTGCATTTATGTAATGATATTTCTAATTATTTTAACGTGTTAACCTAAATAGAAGGAGATATGCCATTGTGGCATTATAGGCTTGGGCACATGAGTGAGAAGGGGATGAAAATTCTTCACCTAAGAAATTTGCTTGCAAGTTTGAAGTATGTTGATTTGGATTTTTTTGAGAATTGTGTTTATGGAAAGCAGAAGAGAGTTGGATTTATCAGAGTTGAGAAATAAAATAAGAGTGAAAAATTAGATCTTATGCATAGAGATGTATGGGGACCTACTTAGGTATCATCTCTCAGTGATTCTTTATATTACGTTACTTTTATTAATGATGAAATTGGTTGAGAATGGAGGTATCATCTTTGGTTGAGAATGAGATAGGAAATAAATTGAAGTGTCTCAGGTCAGATATAGAGGTGAATACCATAGCAAAAAGTTTGATAAATACTATTCACAACATGGAATTGACAGAGAGAATACAGTTGTAGAAACACCACAAGAATATGGTATGTCATAAAGGATGAACATGGAAATCATGGAGCATGCAAGGTGCATGAGATTGCATGTGGGATTTCCCTTACAATTTTGGGAAAATGTTGTAGATATTGTTTTAAAAAAATAAATAGATGTCCTTCAATTTCCTTAGATGGTGGTATTCCAAAGGAGGCTTGAATAGGTAAAATGGTAAACTACTCATTTTTAAATACTTTTGGTTGTGAATCCTTTGTCCACACTAATAAAGAAAATAAAATAAAGCTTGAGAAGAAATCAAAGAAATGTACCTTTATTGGATATAGTGTTAATGATTTTGGTTATCACTTATATGATTATGAAAATCACAAAATCATTAGGAGAAAATATGTCATATTTAATGAAAAGGTCTTGTATAAGGATTAGATGTAGGAAAAGGAATAGGAAATGAAAACAAAGAATACAAAGTGCTTGATGAGATTGGAAAAATGTAAAGGTGCCTCAAAATTATAATGATTAGCAGCCACAATAAAAACAACAACCACAACAATGACAGTCACCTCAAACAACCAAAAGTGGTGTTAGAAGGTCTACCAAGATAAGTAGCCCCCATGAATGATAATCTGCTTCATTATATTATGTATTGTTGACTGATTCTAGTGAACCATAAATATATGAAAAAACAATATAGGTAGAAAGAAGGAAGAAGTGGGAGAAAGCCATGGAAGAAGAGATGGACTCCTTGATTCATAACTAGACTTGGGACTTATCCAAGTTGCTTCAAGGTAAGCAACATTGCAAAATAAATGGGTTTATAGGTTGAAGGAAGAAGACAGAGGAAAACAGAGGTATAAGGCTAGACTTGTGGTGAAGGGGTTTGCACAAAAGAAAGGTACAGTCTTTGATTACATTTTTTCTCATGTTGTTAAAATGAATTCGATGAGAACTATTTTAAGTCTAGTGGCAACAAAAGATTTACACCTTGAATAGTTAGATGTAAATACAACCTTTCTCCATGGGGATTTGAAGGAAGAAATATATATGCAATAGAAATAGGGAAAGGAGAAATTAGTGTGTAAATTGAAGAAGAGTTTGTATGGCTTAAAATAGGCTCCAAGGTAGGGGTATCTAAAATTTGATAGGCTTATGTCTAAAAGAGTGTATACTAGATGTCAAACTGACCTTTGTGTTTATCTTAAAAAGAAAAATGATGGTAGCTATATTATATTTCTATTCTATGTAGATGACATACTTGTTGTAGGGTCTAACATGCAAGAAATAAACATGCTCAAAACAAAATAGGCAAATTCATTTGCAATGAAGGATTTGGGTGTTGCAAAACAAATACTTGGTAAGAGAATACTTAGAGACGGGAAAAATTTCAAATTAACATTTTCTCTGAGTGAGTACATAGAAAAGGTGCTAGAAATATTTAATATGGAGAGTGTAAAACAAATTAATACACCTTTGGCTAGTCGTTTCAAACAAATTAAGTAGATGTGTTCAAAGACCCAAGAAGAGATGGATTATATGTGTAAAGTTCCATATGCATTAGTAGTTGGAAGCTCAATGTATGTAATGGTCTGCACAGGGCCTGATATTGCACCATGGAAAATTTTAAGGATGGAAATTTATCTTAATGTTTAGAAACCTTCACGAATCTAGCTAGCCCTGCGATTTAAATTATAAATGGTTTGGATACATTTTTTTAAATACATTCAAATTTGTTATGACTTTATAAAGTATTTGTAAATTTTTGGAGAATTTTAATGTAGAACAATTTTATACTATAAAATTTGGGCGAATCAATTTTAGAAATGGAAATGGGTGAATATCAATTTCGGAAAAAACATGAAATATTAGACCACCTACGGATATTAGCCACTAAAATTTTCCCTGTATTGCACATGCAGTGGAAGTTGTAAGCAATTATATGAGCAATCTAGGAAAATAGCATTAGAGGGCATTGAAATGGATTCTTAGGTATTTGAGAGGTAACACAAATCAAGTGTTATGCTTTGGTGGTTGAAACATTTCTCTACAAGGATATGTTGATGCAAATATGGTAGGTGATAGAGATAATAGAAGGAGCACCACAGGGTATGTGTTTATTGTAAGTGGAAAAAAGTTTAGTTTGGTTTCAAAATTGCAAAACATTGTTGCACTTTCAATCATAGAAGTAGAGTATGTTGCTGCTACAAAGGCTAGTAAAGATATGATTTGGATAGAAAGGTTTATGGTTGAAGTAGGCAATAAGAAGGAGATGGGAAGGTTATATAGTGACAATTAGAGTGCCATTCATCTTGAAAAGAACTCAAATTTTCATTCCAAAACTAATCATATACAACTTAGGTACCATTTCATATGGTTAGTGTTGAAAGATGGATAGTTGAAGGTGGAAAAGATATACACTAGCCATAATCGTATCAATACGTTAACAAAAATTGTAACAAGGGAGAAACTAAGATCCTTCTCAATTTCAATTGGTCTTAAAGTATGATGGTGAAGATGAGAAACAACCAAGTCCAAGTGGAGTCACTATCTATCAAGTGAAGCAATGATGGAGTTTATATAGTCAGTCTCCAAGTGGGACATTGTTACGTGTGGATCCCGATTATCTTCTTGATTCAAAGGTATCAACTACATTGGAACCCAGTTGAAAATTAAGGTAGAAACATTACTCGTATGATAATCGTCATGGGGGATGTATACTTTTAATGATCCCCCCCCTAGACAGGGGTTTGGGGGTAGTGCCCACAAAGCTAAAAATAGATGAAAAATTGCCTTGTAAAATATTGGAATTCTGTAGTCAAATTGGATTGTTCATTAGGCGGATGATCTGATGGTAGAAGTTATGTTAATTCATTGTTTTTTCCCTAGAAGGTAACCCTTTGTTTATGTGATGGAATTGTATTATGGTTGTGTATTATTATTTTGAGCGAGAGTGAAAAAGGAACTTATGTGAGAGTGAAGAGGAAATTATAATGGAGGTGTTGTAGGTTGTATCTCTTAATTTTTTTGGACAATATAGAAGGAAGGACTAGCTATTTCTTTGTGGACATAACCTAAATTGGGTGAACCAGGTGTACATGTGTATTTCTTATTTTATTCATTTTTCTACTTATATTTCTACAGTATTTTATGTATTTCATTGTTCCATTAATTATTTTTTAACAAAGAACTAGGCTTAGATGGCATAGGAGGTGGGACATAATAAGCCCCAAGCAATGTGGAATCTTTGTAGACACTAAGGGATACATCGATAAAATTAGAGGTGTTCTTGTTGCCTTCGATCGATGAAATGATGTTTTAAGGTGAGGTTTGAGGCTAAGGGTCATAATAAGTCAGGCAATCAATAGCGACGATCTTTCCATTATTCGGAAATAACATCTTATGAAAACCAGAAGATGCGAAAACTGACATGGTGTACATGTAACTATGACCAAGAAAGAGGTTATAATCTAAAGGGGCATTGATAACTTCAATATCAATCATGACCATCTTACCAACAATAATTATGGGGAAATCCTAATATAAACCATTAGGTTATGAGGGGTGATTGTTCCACGCATGAAGAGTGATGGTTTATGGTGACAGTTTGGGAGAACCAAGTTTCTTCCAGACACTATCATCCATCAAACAAGTGGAGGCATCTTTCAACATTATAGAGACTAGTATTTGAAAAGCAATAAAGGAGAGAAGAGAGGGATGATCCACCTTATCAACATCAAAGATGATCAAATGATCATCTGAAGGATCCATAATGCCCAAAGAAAACAATAGTTTTTTCTATTAATATGGGCACTTATGTAGTACTTCCAACATTAATATGGTAGTAGGAGATTTAATCAATCCATCTACTATACTATAGGTGTGGTAAGCTCAATAATTAGCAACATTTCAATGCAATGGTCCTTTCGTGATATCTAGGTGAACCTATACCTTAGGATAAGGGATCTATAAGGTACCATTTGGTGACAAAAGGGGCTTAGTGGAAACTTTGGGTTGAGAATTAGTTGTTGAATTGTCAAGATAGTTTTCATATTGGTATGACCAAGTTTGGAGGTTGATATCTTCAGAATGCATCACGATAAGCTAATAATTTCTATTCCCATGTTATGAAGGTTGAGGAGCTTAAGGATTTTGGCCATCTTTCACAACCGCATATCCTTGGTGAGGGAATTGGTTAGTAAGAACTCTCGGCTACATGGAAGGAGGAGGGAGTTGAGCGATAGGTTTCTTCCCTCGACAGGTAGATTCTTGAGCTTCCCATGCCTTACACATATGAGGGAGAAGGGGAAATTCACGAGTATAATGGTCATAAGTCCCACAACAAGCACAAGGTTCATGTATTCTAAGGACCTTGTTTTTCTTATGTTGTCTACCCTATGGCTGGGTTACAAGATTGGATTAATCACCCTTATTGCAATTAAGTTGTCTACCTTCATTTCCTTTATTACCTGTAGATGGCCGATTCATTCCCTTGTTTCTTCTCTTGGGGTTGGGGGGAATGTGAACACTTTGTTGAGCATATACTTAAATTTTTGGAGGTAATGTTTGTTGTGACAAAGAGGATTGAGGTTTTGGAGGTTGAGGTATCAGTGTCGTTCATGTTGGAGTACTAGGTGGTGAATATGCGTAAAATGGGTTTGCGATAACATTTCAGTAACCAAGTTGAGAAATAGTGGGCCCTGACATTAGTTAATAATAATGGAAATATGAATATGATGTGCTTGAACCTTGGTAAGAGTTGACACACAAAGCATCAGGAGTCGGATAGGTGTAAGTGGAATTGGCCCCCCCAAGGGTTGACCATAACTGGTAGGTGGTTGAGAATATGGTGATGGGTGGGGGTATGAAAGAGATCCAATGATACCATTGAGGACATGAGATGCCTCTAGTGCGGAAGAAACACCAGGCCTTAGAATGGTAGGAAGGATGATATAAACATAACATGACTAGGCTTATATGAGATAATATTTCACAACTATTTGGAGAGATTCATCCTTAGTTTGAGGGACGTGAGAGGCCACATCGTTACTAGTGGGGTCTAACGGTGTTATAAAGAACTAGTCCATATAGACATGGTCCTCAAAGTTAGAGGATTTACAAAGGCTCCTATTTCTACGCCATTCTTGTGCATGGTCAGAAAGATGAGTGGCAAAAATTTTATGAAAGGAAGTCAAAAGTTCGATACCATTATCATATCCGAGAGGTAATTGGAAATATGAAAGGAAGTAATTTGTAAGATTCACAAAGGTGGAATGAGAATCATGCAATTGATTGACATATCAATTGACAATAGCTCCATTTAGAGTTTGTTGGAAGAGACAAAGGCGAATGAAGTCCTCAATGATGGATTTTGATGAGTACCACATGTGGAAAAATCGAACATGATTGGTATGGTCTTCTCCAAGATTCCCTTAAAACTTAGGGATGTTTGAGGGAATTTTAGATGGAAGGGGAAGCAATTTTTTGTCATGGAGAAGGGGGTTATTGATGATTTGATTTAAGTTGGGGAGGCTCAAACCAACCATGTAGGGAAGAAGACGTTGATTAGCATCCATACCTGAAGAGGTTCTAATATTTCCAGCTTGAGGGTTACCCTGGTTATGACTAATGTTACCACTTGGCTTACTACCACCCCCATTAGCACCTAACATGTTAGTAATGTGGGGTTGGGAGGATGCAGAATGATAAGAAGAGCTAGAAGAATCAGAAGAACTAGAGTTCATATGTGGATTGGGAAGGTAATAGATCGAGGGACAATGACTCTGCGAGTAGGGTTGAGAGGATATCCTAAAGGAAACTCAAGGTGAAAGCCAAAAAGTATCCTAGACAAGTGCCCAGCGGGGCACAATGGTTTGAGTACAAAATAAAAACTGTGAAGGCTAAAGGAAAAGAAAGAGAGTAAACAAAGAACAAGAAAACACCTATTGTAGTGGTGCCAAGTGTATACTGTCTATAATGATATGATACTCTAGTCCAACCAAACATGTCCTATTGAATAAAAATGACCTGTAGCTTAAAGGTGATCTAAATCCTCAAACAAGTCCTAGTTCTGTTATTTTATATGGCCTTTAAAAATACTTCTTACTTGACGAGCTCTAATATCCATAGGAAAAAATGTCTTGGGGAAGGTAAGGTAAAGGAGTTGGCACTACCCACAACCACCCGTATAGGGTGTTTTCCTAATATTTTCCACTAAGGTTACCTTCATATGATGGGGGTGGTTGAGTCATTAGCTTCTTCGTATTCGTTCATCAATGTGAAGCCTTAGACTAATGAGTCTACAAGTAGCTTCATGGATAGTCTTGCACACTAAGACATAAGCCTAACCCCCTCTCAAATCATTCCCCGACACACACCATTTTGACTATGGGATTATGAATGATTTAAGACTCCCTACAAGGACAACTTTGTATGTCTCGGTCTAAGTGATCGATGGGGCTTTTCAGAATGCTATTCCATTGATACTAAACCTAACTACAAGATTGTTTTTCCCTATTGTCAAAGTGGGCTTAATCTATTTGAGTTATGTTATGATTAGTTGGGAATTTTTCAAGTCTTGGCTTGGTGGTTGTAACCAAGCTCACGTTCTCTTAGGGTGTGAGTGTGTGAATAATGTGTATGTGGATGATTTGACTAAAACATGGTTTTTTGTTTGAGTGTTGCTGAAAATAAACCGCATAAACTATAAATATTATTGAAAATGAATAGTAAAATAACACTAAAAGTAAGCACACAATCTATAGCCGAAAAGGCTTATGAAGTAGCACAAAAAGTGATGGAAAAAAAATAAACTTGAAGACATAAAATGAAAAAATTATCTAAACTCTAAGGGATCGGGATCTAAGGCCAACTCTACTAAAATGATGCAAAAAAACTACCAAACAAAAAATAGAAAAGTGTTGGAAAATGGAAAGAAAGTTGCAAGAAGAAGGATGTTCAAGGGGATACTAGAGAAGGAAATAAACTCATGTATTAAAAGGGAACAAAGTATTGTAAATATGGTTTAAAAAGGATTGAAAATATATGAAAATACTACTGGAAAATAATGGCTACAAATTTTGCAAACTAGACTCCTCAACTTAGCAAATTTTCTCTTAAGTGAAAGAGGTGTAATCTATACCCTAAGGGGATTTTTCCTTCCTAAAAATTAGAAAAATTACTAGGTTACTCTAGGCCTAGGGGTAACCAAGAAAATTACATCAACCCTTCTTGACACACAGGAAAAGCGTTCGACAAAAAATTGAAATTCCCGAAAATTTATAAAAAAATTGGACGATATAGGGGTTGACCTGTTTAGTGTGCCCAGATGAATAAATTGGTTCAAAATTTTCATTGTAGGGCATATATTATGGTATAAAAAGTGTGCTCAATTTTTGATGGTTTCCCTCAACAAAGTTGTTGCAGACAGTGTCGTCTGCTGTGCGGTTATTACCTGTGACCTGCAAAAAAGACATGGAAACCTAATATAAGCAAGAATTTTCCAAAAAAATGGAAGAATATTAAAATAGAAATGAAAATTAAGAGAACGAATATATCCTAAAAAATATTGAAAAGAAGTTGAAACAACAATCACTAGTTCTTCTGGGAGTTTCTATTTTTTGACGACTAAGGACATAAAGACCCAACGGAGTTTCCATTTGTTAGTCTGGAAATTCTTAGTAAGTGTACTAAAAATACTTCACTTAAGTTATTGGTGATGAGAAACCCTAATAACAAAATATGCCTATTGATATGCTTCAAATTTTCAATACAAAAGTTAGAAACCTACAAAAGATGGCATGCAAATAGGAACATATAATAGCAAAAGAAAAATGACAAAAACTCGATGGAATAATGTTGATTTTATTATTATTGTTAAAAAAAGTTACACCTGATGAGGAGAAATATGTAGACTTCATTACAAGAAAAAAGGTCATTGGTGAGGGACATGCCTGTGACGAACCTTTAAGGTCTGCTACCAATGTCACATATGGTGGCGGTCTTTAAAAAAACGTTGTTGTAAGTGTATATATTGATGTTCCTTTAAGGTTTGTCACCAAAGCAATTTTCAATGACACTTTTGGTGAGGGTCGTTAAAGGCACGTGACTAATTCTCTCTTTGATGACATTTTTGGTGAGGGTCGTTAAAGGCCCATTAGTAATTATCTCTTAGGTGACACTTCTAGTGATGATCTTTTATTGATCATCACCAATGATGTTTTTGTTTACTTTGGGTGGCGGTCAATAAATGTTCGTCATCATTGATCATTCCAATGAGTTTTTGATGACGCTTCATGCCTGTGATGGACCCTTAAGGTCCATCACCAATGTTGCATATGGTGATGGTCTTTAAAAAATCATTGTTGTAAATGTATATAGTGATGGTCCTTTAAGGTTTGTCACCCAAGCCATTTTCAATGACACTTTTGGTGAGGGTCGTTAAAGGCTTGTCACTAATTCTCTATTTCGTGACACTTTTGGTAAGGATCGTTAAAGGCTCATCGCTGATTCTCTAGTGATGATCTTTTATTGACCCTCACCAATTCTATTTTTGGTTACTTTTGGTGACAATAAAAAAATGTTCATCATCATTGATCATTCCAATGAGTTTTTGATGATACTATGTACCTGTTACTATATTTTTTGTCAAACGATAACAATTTAAGACCATTTTTATGGAGTCTTTTTCATTATATGTCTAAGGTCATAGTGGTTATAATAGTCAGTCATTTTGTTAAGAAGTAATTAGTGTGTATCATTTCCCTCAAGTCATAAGAATATAGTTTTCCTATGAGTCAACACATGATTCATCTCTATTAGGTTTATTATCTAGCAAATTTCCTTTAAATAAAGTTCCACTAGTGTGTGTAGGAACTATATTATTTAATACATAATCAAGCTCTATCAATTATATTAATGAGAGAGACCTAGCACTCCTCAACACTCATGGCACACCTTAACATGGTTTCGAATAGTACACTAACATTCCTTCGCACCTCGCATGCCTTGGAACACCTTTGTACCTGGAACATCTTTGTACCTGGAACATATTTGTACCTAGAACATCTTGCCATGAGTAGGACACCCAAGCACATGTTGGCATGCCCTATCATAGCACAACACTCCCCTATCATGTGTTGGCATGCCCTGTAGTCCCTAGCATGCCCTGGAACACCTTGGAATAATATTGCATTGACAAACATTAGCTCTTGGCACACATTGGCACTTGGCATGTATTGGAACATATTATTACTGTGTCTAGCACGCCCCTTTTGAAAAAGATAAAGTCTCGACTTATTAACCCTCTTATGTGTTCATTTCCTTTCATTTTAGCTTGGTTATTCCTTTTTTTTTCCTCGAACCTCCTTGACGCATATTGGCATGCTTTGGTACCATGCACATCCTAGCATGTCTTAGCACCTGGCCGCATGCCTTGGCACTATTTGGCACATGTTAGAACACCCGGGATCTACCTATCACACTCTAGCACTTATTGACGTTCCCTGATATTCCCTGGCATGCCTTACCCGTGATTAGCATATCTTGTCACTCCCTCCTTGGCATGACAACTAGCACTCATTGACACACCCTCATATTCATTCACTTCCATGCATTTTGACCTAGTGCTCCCTTGTGTTGTCCTAGTACTCCCTAACACTCCTCAACATGCATTGGCACTTTTTAGCACACCTTATTACTCTTTGATATGCTCTTCCACTTCATAGCATGCATCACACTCCTTGACACACATTGGCACTTGGAAAGTCTTAGCATGTTTGGCATGCGTTGAGATGACTTTGTATGCTTTGGAATGGTTTAATATTAAAGTTATTTGAGATAAATTATTGGAAACTAGATGAGAAGAAATAGAGGAAGATTTGGCACTTAGAATGCATTGACACTTGGCACTTCACACTCTGCACCTATTGGCACCTAGTGTTGGTGTGCCTAGCATGCCCCTCATGGAAAAGGTAAATTGATGACTTATTAACCCTATTATCTTCTCATTCCCTTGTAGTTTAACTTCTTCCTCCCTTTTGTTGCCTTGACAATCCCTGGCATGCATGGTCACACCCTTGTACATCTTGGAATGCCTTAGAACTTGGCACATCTTAGCTTGTTTGACATCTATTCGTACTATCTGGCACATGTTAGCATGCCCTAGCATTCCATAAAACACCTTGGCAGTCATGACCTCAAAACTAGCATTACATTTTTCCATGACTTGGGAACCTTACATTCACTAGAATAGCTTGGCACTCGCTAGTTGTCATGCCCTTTATTATCCTCCACAATGTCCCAGGATGATGAGGAGATCGACGGAGATAACTACAGACCAAGATTTTAGTTTGGTAGCTAGCCATACCAAACTAGAGAGCACTTTCACTATGAAATCACAGCTAAGAGATGACTACAATGTAAAGTATTTTAGGCTAGAGAGCTAGGCTCAGGTGGGTCTTGGAAAATTTAGGGTTTTGTTGCTGGATAAGGGAGAAAAACCAAGCAGCTAGGTCAGAGGATAAAAGGGTTACAACATCAAATATATAAAGGAGAAAGATAGCATTAATTTTGTGATTGATCTTATGGTTTGTCGGTGTAGTGGAGTGTTTAGAAGAAGCAAAAGGTCTTAATGAGCATGAAACATGAATTCATTAAGAAAGAAAGTAAGTAACACATAATTATTTTTCCATCAAAATACAACTTTATACAAAGAATTTTGTTTATAAAATGTAAGGAAAACCATTCAATTATTGATGAATGGAAAGAAAAGATGAATATATTTCATATAAATAACAGAGAAAAAATAACATCACAAACTTACTGCACATGAATTCCTAGATAATAGTTGCAAACTATGTCCTTTGATTTCAAGAAAATGTCCAAGTACAAGCTACAATAGTTCTCTCCTCTAAAATCCAACCCATTCTATCATTGAGAAAATGATACATAAAGACAAAAACAACATCTCCCCACTCTCATGGGTCAAATCCATGACTTTAGGAACTATTCCATGAGGTGTTCTAACCAAACCCTAATGTCTAGGGAAGTTAAAAACAACTTCTACAATTAACTTTGACTCTACCCTCTCTTATAAATGAGGTCAAATTTACATCAAAACAGCTTAAAAAGACTAAACACCCATTACTTACATTTACTTTTACCCCTCACATTCATCTACTTCACCCTTTTGGACTTTTACCAAAGTCAAACTAGGAATTACAAAAAATTACTCAGTGAAAAATTTACAAAAATCTTGGAAATTCCAGGTATGCAGCAAGTTGTTGGAGGCCATTTTGGAGTGCCTTTCTGAAGTCAAAATCCCTATCTGAAGCATTTTCTGGAAATATGGGAGAGTTTGGATTCCTTTAGAGGATTTTTTCACTCAAAATGACCCATCTTTGGCTGAGATATGGCCATTCTCCCAAGGTGTCTCTAGGTGTGCAATGAAATAGAAAAAGAGGGGCATAAATGTGATTTTTGGCCTCTTTTTTGCAAATTTCTCAAAAAATAAGCCCCAGACTAGGAAAGTGGGCAAATGGGCTTTTAGAGGGGCTCATAATCTTTCCAAAAATTCTGATCTTCCATAATTTGGAGCCCTGAGAAAGAAGCGCAGCATGAGCTTGTTACACTTCTAGACAGAAAATTGCCCAAAAATTGCAAGTCTACACCAAAGCACAAAATTTTCTCCAAATTCTCCCAAAATTTGCCAGAGATGTTTGATGAGGTATGTTATGCAATCATGGATGCATCAGCAAGGAAATCTAACTTAACCTCCTCCTCTTGGCTGATTAGGGTTTCCTTTAGTTTTTCCTTCAACTGATTGATTTTGACCTTGGCAACCTGATTCCTTGTGTAATAACGGATAGCCATTTTATTTTGCAACTTTTTATCCTTGTTGGCCTTGTCAAGGAGATTCTTAAGGTGGTAATTGACTTTGTCAAGCAAAAACTCCATGTCCTCATTTATTTCCATGGCAATCCTCTCTTCAAAGGTCATTTCTTCCATTGGTGGATTTTGTTCTGTTTCACTCTGAAGTGCCTTCCTAAGACCCATTGTCCTTGGCATCTTACTTGCCACATGTCCTTCATGCTTCTCAGTGTCCTCATGGTACACCACTGCCTTGCCTTTCACCTCTTGTTTCTTGGATTTTAATTGTTCTTTCTCCATGACTAGTTGTTTTTCCTTAAGTTGATTGTTTTATTGCTCAAGGAATGAAATGATGAATTTGGCCCTTTAAAAATTGTCCTTGAGCTCCATGATCTAAGAATCCTTCTCTCTGATGACTTATTTTAGGTTTTGATGCTCATCATGTGCCTCCAAGCCAACTAGGTCAAATTCATTCTCAATGGGCTCCTCATCATGCAAAGGAGCCTCATGATGTGATGGTGATCCATGTTCTGTTGATGCAGTAGGCTTGGCCCCTTCCAAAATTTGAGGAGAAAACATAAGGATTTTTCCTCTTTGATGTGTCTAGGTCACCTCAGGCCTAGGTGCCTTGGAAACCTCATCATGTTTGCTTGATGACGCCACCTCCATGGGTCGTACTGACATCATGGTTTGGTGTTGGCTTGGTGAAGTGGTTATATGTGTTTTCAAGGTTGCCTCAATGAAGGTGTCCCATGTCATGTTCTTCTCTTTCAACTGATGGAGTACTATAAAATTTATCATGCTATGGTGAAATAAGTTGGGATAATGTACTTTGCCTTTTAATTTCACCCTTTAAAACATTTTGGTTAATCTCCTATACAAGTAGCTGGACAAATTTAGAGACTTGGTAGTTGTAAAGTGCATGAGCAGTCTTATGTGGTATTTATATAGCCTAAAAAGTATTCCCTCACATGTGAAGAAATTCATGATAGCCTTCATCAATGGTTCATATCTCTCCAACAAGTATCTGATGGTAAAACATGTGAGTGATCTCCTTTGTATTGTGATTTCAAGTAGGGTTTGTACTCTTCTAGGTCTAGGTTCATGCCTTTGAACCAATTTTCACCATGGTTTGGTATGCCTGTACTTTGAGAGATGTCATCCATTGAAAATATGAAATCATTCCCTACAATGGCGATCTTGTCTTCCTTCAAGGTGATGGAAAATATACCTTCGAGATGCTCATGGTAACCATCCACTTCCTTCACTCTTTGACAAAACCCTAAACAATTGACATCTTCAAGGAATTTCATGACAAATGGGGAGGAGGTTATTTCATTACAATGATAGGGCTCAAACCTCAGTATCTTTCCCCCCTTGTTGTACTTCCTCTTCTCTGATGGTGATGAATCAAGCTCCATACTTCAAACCCTAGGTGAAAGGCAAGCAAAAACAATGAAATTTGCTGCAGTGAGGGAATGAGGTGGTATGATCAACTTAGGAGTTGCCTAAATTTGTATGCAAAATTTACAAGGGTAGGGGATGATGTCGGTGAGTAGGGGAAAAATGAATTTTGGGAAATGAGTTATGGGAGGGGGTGGAAAAGGCCAAAAGACAGGCCTATACTAGAAAGAGATAGCGTAGATTAGAGTTTAGAGGAAATTGATAGAAAATGAGGGGATAAGGATTTTTGATGGATGGAAATGGTGTATTAGCTGCAAACATAGGTGTAGGGACAATGAATCTATGGTTTAGGGAAGCAACTCATCATTTGAGGATCAAAACAACGAAAATCATGTAAACCCTATAAGAAGATGTATTTGATCATTTTCTTGACATATGAGGCAAAGGAGGGCATGAAAATCATTAAACTTACTTGCTATAGATCCTGGAGGATGACATGACTGAAGAGGAGATTTGAAAAATGAATTTTAGTGGTCAATAACAATTTTGGACAACTCTGCCCCATGCGCAGTGAAGCCTTCCTATGTGCAACGTGTTATCCAGGTGTGCAATGAAGGCTCTCGTGCGCATCGAGAGTCAATTTTTGCCAGTGAGGGCAATGGAATCATAATTTTTTGCAAAGGAGAGGGAAGAGCTTGATGCTGGGATGTTAGACAAGTGAAAATGAGTGTGAATGAGCTCCTCCATGTGCTTTTATAATTTTCTTTGCTATCTAAGTGATAAATGATTTAGGATGGCCCACCTCACCAATTCACTTTCTTTTTTCGTTTTGTAGCCTTAGGACCTATTCTTGTAAATTTAGAAACTTAGGAACATTATTATATCTAAAAACATAAGTTACATTTGAAATGAAGTGTTATTGAACAAATTTACCTATTTCTACTCCTCATTTGCCAGATTTATACGTGAAATGACTGATTTTGTGACCTTAACCCTAATGATGTAATGGTGACACTGAGCTGAACAGAGACCATGATGATGTGAATGAAGTGATACTAATTATTTTTTCATGATGGTAGACTCAACTGAGTGATGAAAGTGTTTGGCATATGAAATTCTTGAGAAAGTGGAAATAGCCCTAGACACACTAGCCAGTGACCAAATTTTTATTTGAAGACTCACTGAAATGAAATTTTTTTTACTTAAAACCCTAACAACACCTTGTAAGAGAATATTTGACCACTGGTGATAGACTGAACTGACTGACACTAAGACCCTCATAGGTAACCTTACTTTTTTTACGACTTGGGAACCCAACCAATTCATTAGCAAAAAAATATTGTGCCCAACCCAAAGTCTCCCTTTCTCTGAAATTACTTTGTCCATGCCTTATCACAACCATATGCTTTCCTACTGCAAGTCCTATTCTGAAATTTTCCTAAACCACTTCATCCTCGAGACACCTGGAATTCACTTACACTCCTTGGCATACACTCTTATTTGTTCATTTCCAATCATTTTGACCTAGTTCTCCCTTGTGTTCCCTTGACTCTCCCTAACACTCCTCACCATCCATTGACACTCTCTACCATGTGTTAGCACACCTTTTCATTCTTTGGCATGCCCTGCCACTCCTTAGCTATCATGCCCTCACAACTACCCTTACTTTATTTTATACTTGGCCAAAACCCAACCAAGTCCTTCCCTGACTACAACAACTTAACCAAGCTATAGTTACTACAACTAGACTATGCCTTGTTCACCTAAGAGCTACCTATAACACATCTTAGGGTACTCATGTCCAATCTCAACTCATCCCACCTAACAAGTTACCAATTCAAGGCTCACGTTTAACCATGGCCATAAAACAACTAAGGAACACAGTTTACATCTTGACAGGCCATACCACATGGCACATCTAACAATCCCTTAGCCCTATGTGGCATGTGTTAGCATCCCCTACATTTCTTGTCATGCTTTGCACTCCCAAGAACACCCTATCACTCTTTGACATGCCTTGGCACTCTAACATGCCTTGGCACTTCCTAGCATATAACCTTGTCATTCCCTCCTTAGAACACTTGGAACTCATTGAGACTGCCTGTTAGGTTCCTATACCAATAGGTTTCATTTTTCATGATTAACTATGGAAGTGCCAAATATGTTCATCCTTTCATGCTGCAAAGGTTCCATATTTTGTATACAGATAAAGAAAATTAAAAAATGTAAAGAGGGTATGCCCTAAAAGAAAAATCAAAGGGCAAGAAGAGTAAATTGGTCAGAAAAAATGATAGAAATGAACCCCAAACCAAAAGACCAGGAAAGTGGCCAGTCAAAATGCCACTGCTATCTTATTTTCAAGTTCACAATGTGCAAATACTATTGTTTATCACACTTAATGGATGGCCCAACAGTTCAATCTGGACCATTCCATGTTTAAATTGCTTGTTGTAGAATAGAGAAAGAATATCTGTCCAAACAGTTCAAGCTTGGCAGGTGAGTACATGGATAGAGAAATTAAGGAGCCCAACTGCTTAATCTGGGCCCTTGGAAGAGATAAGGGTAGACTTAGACAGGAGGGCAGTCAAAAGAAAAGAGCACAATCAGGGTTTGCTAGTTCAAACGCACCCAATCAAAAGGAAGAAAATATGTTAGGTGCATTAGGCTGGGTAGGCAGTTTGAGGTTGCAGAAGCAAGTTGGTGATCACTTTTGTCTTGTCAAGAAAGACTTATCTCATCAATGACATTGGTACCATGGCAGTTGTTTGGTAGCATAACAATGGAGGCATGTCTAATTTCCCCTTCATTCCCCAGAAATCTTTTACTAACTTCCCCTCAAGGACATTGGGATCTGCCCAATAAGTCCTGTTTCACTTCATTCTATGAGAAATACTAAGTTAAACTCTGAGTTTACTTAGTGGAAAGAAGCCACATTTCTTGTGTAAAAATCATCATTCCATAGTCCTTCCATTTTTCTTATGCTTAAGTTTTCACCTTAGAAACTTAGCATCTGTTGTTATAGTTTCATTCCATAAAATCACATTAACATTTAACTTTATTATATAGCTCCCTCTCTTATTTCCCCATCCCTATCATACAAAAAACTATATAAAAACCCCAAAAAATACTAAATATCCCACCCCTTGGCACTATAGCCATACAATACAAAGTTAGGGGAATACTAGGTCCATTTGGGGCCTTGGTATTAGCCCTTCCGCGTCCAAATACTTGGGGTTAATTTAACATTTGGTTAAATTAATAACCATGCTCACCCCCTCACACATAAACCAAACCTCAATACCCTCCGCGCTCGTATATTTTGGGATCGGTTTAATATTTGATTAAACCAATAACCACGCCCGCGCAAACATAAAACCCATATAACCAAAGTTCTAAACCCCCGCATTATTTTATAACATTAAATATACGGGCGGGTCCCCGCACCGTATCACACCAACATCTATGCATCCCGTCAGCCGTTGGATTGCGCCCGGCAGATCGGACGGCCCTCACCGATATCGGAGCGACCCTGCTATACGAGGGTTAGCTCTCGATAGAAAGCGGTTTTGCCACCGTACGCGGGGATGCGTGGCCCGTTTCCATTGCATCGGGCCCGCGCTGACACAAACTGCTCCCGTACCAAAAGCGGTCCGATAGCAAACCACTTACTGCTTGTCCTCCCCGCCGCGCACATCACCCCCATGTTGGCTTTTGCGTCAGCGCCCTCGCTACTGTACAGTCCTCAGTGGCCACCCCGTCACCCATCCACGTCAGGCACCACGTTACCCGCCGTACCCTGCTACAAGACCATGTGACGTCATGCTGATGTCAGCACAAAAAGTGCCAAAAGGTACGCAAAAACACAAATTTTCATTAAAAACCAACGAAAGTGATGCTTTTATTTGTTTTTACGCGACCAATGGTAAGAGTTTATGAATGAGTTTTACATTCAATCTGCCATTTACGTCCCAGTCTGCCACACAGGCATGTTCAACCTGCCACCCTAACCTCCTCTGCTCTACCTGCAACTCCATTTCACCGCAAAGTCACGAATAAACAGGTTTTTTTCACAGGACCTCGGTACCTTGGAGAAGGCACCTCAGCCGCCACGGCCTCCCAACAGCCTGTCCAAGTAAGTGCTCCACTAGCAGACACATCCAAAGGAAAAGAGGTGCAGCATTCAGAGCAGCAAGTGCACCATTCAGAGCAACAAGAGACAATGGCAGACCGGCCGGTTTCAACAGATGAACAAAGTCAAGGGCAAGACCCTTCAACACAAGCAAAGGCAACTGAAATCCCTGTATTGCAGACTCCTCTTAATGAGGAAAGGGCCAAGAAAAGGGATAGACAGGAAGAAACCCCCAAAGGGACATCTACATATCAGCAAGGAGAAAAGAGACAAAGATTAAATCCTTATTCAAAGGAAGCATTGCCAGAGGGGCCAACTGAACAGCAAGTTCCCCCAAGTATGGAGACATCAGCCAGCTCCTTCCAGCCAGAGCAAGAAAGACAACAAGGTGTGGAGGTTACATCCACCAGGAAACAGAGCAGACAGGGCTCTGATATCAAGAAGGCATTCACTGATATCAAGGCTAGAAATGAGCCAGTGAGGTTCCAGCTTTACAACCAACTGCTAAGAATGGCTCCCACTAATCAGCAAAGGCTAATGGCAGCCTATGACATCCAAGAAGGAAAAATGACCCTCAGTCATTTCAGACCTACAATGCAGCAACCACAATCAGCTGCTGACTATATCAGAACCAATCTGGAAGTTCTCTCCAAGGATATCCATCCAATAGACCAGATTGAGTTACACAAGCAGACCGGCGAAATGGTATATTCTACCTTGGCAGACAAAACATTGTTGGCCCATAGATTGCAAAATTCATTGCATAATACTTCTGCCCAACTAGAATTAGAGAAGGCCTCCTCAATGGCTAAGGATAATAGAATCAAATCCTTGGAGGAGATTATTATAGAGTTGGGACATGATCCCAAGGATCCAAAGGGCATTCAGGCCTTGATCAAAAAGAAAGAGGAAGACATAGCAGCCCTCAGAAGACAACTCAGGCTACCAGCTACACTACATCCTCAAACTACAGAGGTGGCACAACAAAAGGAAGAGGAGGATGTGGTTACTTTGCTCATGAAGATGCATAAAATATTGATAGAAACAGAGAATGCCTTGGAGGCATCACTACAAGGGAGACAGGGAGAGTTGGCCTCTCAGCCAATTCAAACAACCCACATTCTTACAGCTGCTCCTCCTACGGCCACCACAACAGTCCCTCCCATTGATCCAACATCCATAGCAGGTACCTCAAGCTCAGCACCAGTTTCAGCAACAACTACAGCAGCAGCAGAGCAAGAGGCCAGCCTGAGCATGGAGGAGATGATGAAAGAAATAAAGGCCCTGGAAGTGCAGATGGCAGAATTGAAAGAGGCCAAAGAAAAGCTGGCTAAAATTGAGGTGAGATATGACAAGTCAAAGATGGATGTAGCTGAGAAAACAAGGGAAGTGAAAACCCTGGAGAAAAGAATAAAGGAGCTGGAAAAGGAGCTTACTCTTGACAAAACCCTAGCTGAAGTCAAGAAAATTTTGTGGGCCAAAATTGGCCAATCCATTACAGACCAATGGCAATCCATTGAAACTATTCATGAGCAAATGGAATTGATAGGCTTAGCTCAGTTTGAAAATCAAAAGGCTAGAGCATCTTTGGGAAATATTCCTGAGCAAGCCAACAGAATGATCCAATTCCTGAACACTCATACCGAAGAGCAGTTGGAAGAAATAGGTATCAGGAACAGAACAGATACAATCTTGCTAGAAAAAAGGGTGCTGACCCTAAGGAATTTTGTGCAAACTCAGGAGAGAAAATGCCAAGAGATGCAGACAGAGGTAAATGACTTTAGAATAAAGTTTGCAGCGTTACAGAGCAGAGGGCTACCTAGTTTATTAACCAGCGTTGGGAGACTGCTATCACATGAGCAATATGCTAACAGGGTAAACAACTATGCCTCCAATCAAATCACAGCTTCCTCAAGCACCTCAGAAGAAACAGGGCCTCCATCTGGATAGAGTCTCTATGACAAATTAGAAAATTTGTTCTACATTGAACATGAGATAAACCATCTCTTTGAAGTCCAGCCCAATTTTTATAAATACACTGAAGCTGATGAAACATTGATAAAGATACAAAGACATCAGCTGCCTACAGAGGATTGGTGGAAAGGAATGCTGGAGACATTGCTCAGGTAATTTTGTTTATTAATTCTTTTAAATCAGCTACAGGTCAGCGTACAGCTCATTAAATGCAAAGAAATCAAGCACCGATGATAAAGGCCAAGACAACGACAAACAACATAGCAGCATCAAGACAACAAATGCAGAGATCAATGCGCAGTGACCAGCCGACTCACTCAGCCCAGAAAGTCAAAATACCTCTGACAAATTGGACAGCTAGCACATTCATATTTACTACAACATTTATTCCCTCACTTACTACTTCTTAAGAGTTGGTAAAGGAAGTTATGAGTTCAAGACTTATCTTCATGATATTTTGTATCTCCCTTTCTGTATAAATACCTCCCCATAATATGTATTTGGGGTTGGTAATTTTCTTTCCAGACTGCGCTGTAATTTTTGAGACTCTATAATACAAGTGGCTGTTGGAGTTCATGGTTTCTGCACCACTTGAATGTGCAAATGATGTTTTGGGACTTGCTACAGAATTCCTGTGTCATTCAATGGAACAATAAGTTATTCTAAACTATGTTTTATGTTTTCTTTGTTTACAAATTTCATATATGTTCCATAATCTTAGTAACAAAGAAGAAGAATAGCCCAGGATTTGTTTTAATGCACCCTGTGCTCAATCTCTGCTATTAATTATGTTTTCTTCAGGATTAGTCATAAATATGAATTCTTAACTGCTCATGTTTGCACTAATTCCTTCACTTTGAATACCATTTAGGAATTCTCAATTGCTCCTAGATAATGTTCATACACTTTCCCTCTGCCAGCATAATGAAAGATTCTTGATTGCCTTTCATTCCCTGACTTCATTCCATCGATTTCCAGATTTGAAAATTGTTCCTAGACTGCCTATCTTGCTCTGTAGCATCACTATTCACCCAAGAAACACTTTCAGTAGTACACCACCACTGACTCCATTGCCCAATAGTATAGACTGTTTTGGACTTGCATCCCAGTTCTACCTAAAATCACCATCCAACAAACTTAAAACAAAACCCTGTGCATCATAACTAGCCTAAAATACACCAGAACAAAGCTAAATTATAAAGAGAGAGTCCTATCTAGTTGCAGGTAGGCTAGGACCTGCAACTAAAAGATTGGTTAGTGGTTACCTCGGCCGTATTCCCTTCAGGAGGCAGGGAACAACCTGAGTGATAACACTCCCTATCACACACTCTTATGTCTTCATTTCCATGCATTTTGAACTAGTTCTCCCTTGTGTTTTTGTGGCACTACCTAACATTCATTGGCACGCATTGACACACCCTGGCACATGGCACATCTTAGTATGTTTCCTTGGTACTCTAGCATTCCTTGGAACTACCTAACCTCTCTTGTCACTCCCTCTTTATCACACCTAGAACTCACTAACACTCCCTATCACACACTCTTATTCATTCATTTCCATGTATTTGAAACTAGTGATCCCTTTTGTTTCCTTGGCACTCCATAACACTCCCTCGTATGCATTGGCACACACTAGCACTTGGCATGTTTCCCTAGCCTCTAGCATGCCTTAGAACTGCCTACCATACCTTGTTATTCCTTAGCACACATGTATCTCACTGACACTTCCTGTCACAAAAACTTATTTATTCATTTTCACATACTAATTTGACCTAGTGATCCCTTGTGTTTCCTTGACACTCCCTAACACATCCTAGCACATGTTGACACACCTTGGCACCTGACACATCTTGGTTGCATGTTTCCCAAGCAATCTAACATCACTTAGCACGACCTAGCATACCATGTCACTCTCTCCTTGGCACACTTGGAACTCGTTGACACTCCCTATCACACACTCTTATTCATTCATTTCCATGCATTTTGACCTAGTTCTCCCTTATGTTTCTCTAGCACTCCCTAACACTCCTTAGCATGCATCGGCACACTGTAGAGTCCAAGAACTGCTTTATCTTGACACCATTTTTGTCCATGTTACTTCATTTTTCCTATCGCACATCCAAATAAATGCAATGAATATAAGTTTTTGTTAAGAAAAGCCTTCATATGTCCTCTTTTTCATATTTTTTCAATATTCCTTATTGTTTTATTAAAGTTTACATGCAACTACAGAATTGACCTAATTTTACAGCTAATCAACAGATCCACAGCTACTTCCATTGTTGACAGGGTTCAAGTGCACCAGCTCAACAAAGGAGTATATGGGTAGATAGGGAATGATCCTCTCATGGATTTCTTCCTATTTACTCGAGCTAAACCATGAAGATATTCGCACTACGACACGGTCAACCATGATAGTCAACCACAAAGATAACGTGCTGGAATAGAGTCTGAATTTCAAGAGATATTATCGATTTCCTTTTTCAATAGAAAATCGATGAATACACGATATGATTTGATTTCGATAAGGATTGTCGTGAAGACCTCTAAGCTTGAATTTCTCATATTGTTAATTAAAAAATCTATAAGAACAATGGCAAGTCTGTGTTAAGGGTGCTCCAACGTATGTAATTTTGAAGCATCCTGTAGAAACTCTTTTCTGATTAATGCAAAGATCTTGGTTCATACATTTTATGTGTTGTTGATTAAAGCTACTGACTGCCTCATGGAGGGCCCCTGCGTGCAGATCAGGTCTTTGATTCACTGCAATTAGATTTTCTTTTATTTCATAGATTTAATTTATGGATGCTCTGTTTTTATATTTTTAGGATATAGTTCAATGGAGTTCGCAACTAGGTTCACTTGATTTATCTCTGTATCAGTAATCTCATTTGCTTTATAACTAGCATAACTCAATAATCTTGTTTTCTTTACATCTAGCATAACTCAATTATCTTGTTTGCTTTATACCTAGTATAACTCAGTCATTTCATTTCATTCATAGTTTAGTTATTTCATAGCTTAGTAATCTTGTTTCTACTTTACTTTTGCATTGAATGAAGTTATAATAGATAAGAGTGACAGTCTTTCTCAACATCTAAACTCAAGCACATTTCACCTTTTAAGTTGATAAAAGAGGATCTCCTTTATATCATTTCATGCTTTCATAATTAGCCTTGTTTAGCTGCAACATAAAAATCCAAAACCAATTAATATGTTGAAAAGTAGATTAACTTAATATATTCATTGAAAAGAGTTAAGATCATTATTCAACCATTCTAAAGAGCTCAACTCAATTAGAACTAACTCTGGAGATATCATTTAGAGTAATAAATTAACAAATATTAAAAATAACATCCTAGTATAGATAGTGACATCATCTCAATATTGATTCTATAGTTTGACATTAATTTAGATAACAATAACATAATCACCTTAATGACATAAACAACTTCTAGCACATACAGTGCACTTATACTTCATCAGTTTACCTACCCTGGTCGATAATTTATGCTTACAATTTAAGAACATTAAATTGACTAAACACACACCTTGGCACTTGGAACATCTTGGTATGCTTCCCTAGCACTCTAGCATGTCATGGCAGTAATGCATAACATACCTTGTCGCTCCCTCCTTAGCACAACTGGAACTCATTGATTCTAATGTTCCAAACTAGGAAAAATAGTGCTATGCAAAGTGAACAATAAAAATAACACCATAAAATTAAATCAAACCATCAAACCATAGATTTGTTTGGCATGTGTTAGCACACCTTTTCATTCCTTAACATGCCCTAGCACTCCTTAGCTATCATGCCCTCACAACTACTCTTACATTTTTTACAACATGGGAACCCAACAAAATCTTACCTCGACTATAACAACATCTTTACCAAGTTACAATTACTATAACTAGACTATGCCTTTTTCACCTAAGAACTTCCTATAACTCATCTTAGGCTACTCATGTATCATTTCAAGTTATCCAACTTAACAAGTTACAATGACAAGGCTCACATCCAACTGTGGTCATAAAATTAAACAACTAAGCAACAAATTTTACATCTTGACATGCCATAACATCTGGCATGCCTAATAATCCCTTGGCACTATGTAGCATGTGTTAGCATCCCCTACATTTCTTGGCATGCTTTGGCACTCCCTAACACTCCCTGACACTTAACACACCTTGTACTCACTAGCTAACACTCTTTGTCACACTCTTATTCATTCATTTCCATGCATTTGAAACTACTTCTCCCTTGTGTTTCCTTGGAACTTGGCCCTAACACTCCCTAGCATGTGTTGGCGCCACACCCAAAGTCTCCCTTTGTCTGAAATTGATTTTGTCTATCCCCTTATCGCAATTGTAGGCTTTCCTCCTACAAGTCCTATTCTAAAATTCTCCCAACACACTTTGTCCTTGGGACACTTGGAATTTACTAACGCTCCCTGACACACAATCTTATTTGTTCATTTCCATGAATTTTTACGTAGTTCTCCCTTTTGGTGCCTTGACACTACCCAACACTCCTCGACATGCATTGACATTGTGTAGCATTTGTTATAACACCTTTTCATTCCTTGGCATGCCATGGCACTACTTAGTTATCATGCCATCACAACTAGCCTTACTTTTTTTGCAACTTGGGAACCCAACCAAATCTTGCATCGTCTACAACAACTTGACCAAGTTATAGTTACTACAACTAGACTATTACTTTTTCACATAAGAACTTCCTATAACTCATATTAGGATACTCATGTCGAATCTCATATCATACAACTTAACAAGTTATGAAGACAAGGCTCACATCCAACCAAGGTCGTAAAACAACTAAATAACATAGTTTACATCTTGACTTTCCATAACACCTAGAACATCTAAAAATCACTTGGCACTATGTGGCACATGTTAGCATTCCCTACATTCCTTGGCATGATTTGGCACTCCCTAGCACATCCTATCACTCCTTGACACCTAACACACCTAGAACTGCTTGACACTCACCATCAGACTCTTATTCATTCATTTCCATCCATTTGAAACTAGTTCTCCCTTCTGTTTCCCTAGCACTTGGCTCTAACACAACCTAAAATCCATTGGCGCTACACCCTGACACTTGGCACATCTTGGCATGCCTTAGCCCTCGGCATGTCTTGGCATGCCTAACATGCCTTGGAATTGTCTAGCATGTGTTAGTACTTCCAGGCATTACTTGGAACACCTTGGCACTCCCTAGTTGTCATGTCCTTGTAGATAGCATTTTTTTCGACTTGGGAACTCAACGAAGTTATCGAAAAATAATGTTGTACCCAACCCAAATTATTTGTTTCTAGAAAACTACTTTGCCCATGCCTTATCACAACCATAAGCTTGCCTCTTGCAAGTTCTATTATGGGCTTCTCCTAAAACACTCCATCCTTGAGATGCCTAGAATCACTGACAGTCGTTGGCACACACTCTTATTTGTTCATTTCCAATCATTTTGACCTAGTTATACTTTGTGTTCCCCTAGCACTCCCTAACACTCATCAACATGCATTGACACTCTCCAACATGTGTTAGCATGCCTTTTCATTCCTTGGAATGCCCTAACACTCCTTATCTATCATACCCTCACAACTAACCTTACATTTTTTAGATGTTGGAACCCAACCAAGTCCTACCTCGACTACAAAAACTTGACCAAGTTACAGTTACAATAAATAGACTATGCCTTATTCACCTGAGAACTATCTATAACTCATCTTAGGCTACTCATATCAAATCTCAAATCATCCCACTTAACAATTTACCAAGTCAAGGATCATGTCCAACTATGGCCATAAAACAACTAAGCAACATAGTTTACATCTTGACATGCCATAACACCTGACACGTCTAACAATCCATTGGCACTATGTGGCATGTGTTATCATCCCTTGGATTCCTTGGTATGCTTTGGCACTCCCTAACACACCCTAGCACTCCTTTCCATGCCTTGGCACTCTAGCATGCCTTGGTTGAAATTAATTTTTCCAACCCCTTATCGTAACCATAGGCTTGCCTCCTACAAGTCCTATTTTGACCTTGTCCTAACACACTTTACCCTTGAGATACCTAGAATTCGTTGACACTCCTTAGCACACACTCTTATTCGTTCATTTCCATGCATTTTGACGTAGTACTACCTTTTGATGTTTTGGCACTCCCTAGCACTCCTTAATATGTATTAACACTATTCGACATGTGTTAGCATGCCTTTTCATTCCTTTGCATGCCCTAACACACCTTAACTATCATGCCATCACAACTACCCTTACTTTTTTTGGGACTTGGGAACCTAACCCATTCTTGCCTTGACTACAACAACTTGACTAAGTTATGGTTACTACAACTATACTGTGTTGTGTTCACCTAAGAACTTATTATAACTCATCTTAGGCTACTCATGTCCAATTCCAACTTTTCCCACTTAACAAGTTACAAGTTCTCGAGTCAAGGCTCACATCCAATGGTGGTCATAAAACAACTAAGCAACATAGTTTACATGTTGACATGCCATAATACTTGGTACATATAACAATCCCTTGGCACTATGTGGCACATGTTAGCACCCCCTGCATTCCTTGATATGCTTTGGCACTCCCTCACACACACTACCACTCCCTGACATGCCCTGGAACTTTAGCATGCTTTGGCACTATCTAGAATATAACCTCATCACTACCTCCTTAACACACCTGAAGCTCACTAACACTCCCTATCAAACACTCTTATTCACTCATTTCCATGCATTTTCAACTATTTCTCCCTTGTGTTTCCATGGCACTCCCTGGAACACATTGACGCACCCTGGCATCTGGCACATTTGGTGATGTCTCCCTGACACTCTAGCATTCTACCTAGCATACCTTGTCACTCCCTCATTAGCACACATAGAACTCATTGATACTCCCTATAACACACTCTTATTCATTCATTTCCATACATTAGAAACTAGTGCTCCCTTGTGTTTCCCTAGCACTCCCTAACACTCCCTAGCATGCATTGGCACACGCTAACGCTTGGCACATTTTGGCATGCTACCATATCCTCTAGCATGCATTATCACTACCTAGCATACCTTGCCACTCCCTCCTTAACACAATTGGAACTCACTGACACTTCTTGTCAGAAACTCTTATTCATTAATTTCCATGCATTAATTTGACCTAGTGGTCCCTTGTGAAGTCTTAATGATTTTTTTCATAAAGTATAAAACCATATATGATAATAGGAAAACATATTCATTAAACTATAATATATCAACTTAAATGTTTGGAAAAAAAACATATTTTTTTCTTCCTAAGGTGGGACAACTGTTTCTTTTGAGTTAATTATAGTAAAGATGTTATCAAACATGCTTGTATAGGTTTAGGATTCGAACATGGGTCTCAACTATAACTGTACCAGAGTTGAACATGGGTCTCAATCACGAGACCTTTTTTATATTTGACCTCACCCATCATCATACCCAAAATATTTGTGTTTTGTGTACTTCTCTACAACATTTTCTAAAATAAAATTAAACAAGTATTTTTTTACTATGAATATTTGACTCTTCTAAAATGTGATTTCAAAGGGACTTGGAAAAGGCACAATTAAAAAATAAAAGATTGACAATTTCTTAATCTTTTTTGCAAAGAACACATACATTTGGGCCATGAAAACTTTTCTGCAATAGGCAATCCCAAGTTTGAATATGGTTCTCTAAGGAAAGCCACATAAAACATTTTAGTTTAGGGGAAATAGGCCAATACCATAATTTTGAATGCCACCAACTAACCCTTTGCAAAGGGTAGCTTTCTGATATAGCACAATAGGCATGGCGAGTTGTGACATGCTCGTACGAGGAGTTGTAGGCCCATTCAAAAGAATCATCCTCCTTAGATAGTGTAATACCACTGACAATGAGGGATTTGGTGAAACTGTCCCACTCCACAACAAAAGAACCCTGCAAGCCCAAATCATGGGCGCTTTTCCATCTGCCAGTTGTGAACAACTCCAAAGGGAAAACATAAACCCGATGAAGTCTGGTAACACCTTGAGCACAAAGATGGTTGGAAAGCTTAGGGGAACATCTATGAGAGCACAAAAAAACCTACTTCTCTAGAAGCACCTATAATACTTTTTTGTGTTTGACTAATCACTCTTTGGTCAGTGTCTGCACACTAGCCTATATTCTAAATTAGTGACATCCTTACAATCATAATCAACTAGGTGTATTTTCTCTTAAAAAACTATGCAAAGATAGATGTCCCCTTTATGGCCAAGTTCCACCAAAATGGTTCCTCCTACCTAACCTAGTACATCCATTTATTTCATAACAAGACTACCCTGCAAGCCACCAAATGCCAATCATATCCATGAGGTCAACAACAATTTTTGGTTCAAGATATAACTAAGTTGGAACAAACTTAACTCTAGAGCCTATGTTATTTTTCAACCCCTAATGTTTATGGACAAAGAGATATCAATTTTCTAAAGCATGCAGGAGCCAAACTATCACCTTTTCCATGTTAACTCCCTATATTGAATATCATAAAAGATATCCATAAATTATTTATCCCTATTAAACCAAACATTTAGTTGAAAATGATCATTCATCATGTTACTACTTAATTGCACTTTTTAACCACACAAAACTTATTTTAATTTCACCATAATTCACCTTTAATATCACAAGCAAAATCCCCTCCAATAATGTTTAGTGACATAGAAACCCAACAATTTTCATACGATTAATAATTATTTATAATTGGAAATACTTCCCTATTAACCAAAAACTTACACATTTCATTTAATTCCCTTTGAAAAACCCATATGTATTTCATTTAAGTTCAAGATTTCCCGCGATATTTGTCTTTCAAATATAAAAAAATTTCCTTTTCCCTCGTTTATTTCTGTCATGTTGCAAGGTGTGTGTCTAAGGAAGGGCGAAGGAAAGGCGCAGCCATGCCATCGCAGATATGATCTGATGCATCTTGTTGAATTCAAGGGATTGTATTTTCAGTTCCTCCAATCATGGTGATTTTGTTCTATAGAGGAAAGACGGAATTTGCACAAGGTTCCCACATTCCTAGGTGATGGCCCAACCCCAAGCCCTCCATCTCTCTTTTCCACTTCAAAATACTTCTAGACAACCACAACTAGGCGTTCAATAGGCTATATGTTCAGGATTCCATGGAGGAAGATGAAGCTGAAGGCATGGGCGATAATGGATTCACCAAAGAAGATGACAGGTGCCTTTCCAATTCGAAGATTAGTGAAGAAGAAGATAACAAAGCAATAATACATTGATTATGACAAGGAAATAAAATGCCTTAAGATCATATGTTTTCACTGGCTAGATGCTCTAGCACAGATGGCTTGTGATGATCCAGTTGTTTCTGGGAAAACTAGTGTCTATTTGATTTGCTAGTTCCTCTAAGATGGGTAGCTATCTTAAAAACAAACAATTCAAAGTAACTTGTGTTTTCCTTTATGTATGATAGATAAGAGAGAAGGAGAGATCACCAACCTTAATCTTTCGCTTGGCTCCTTGCTTGTTTCCTCTCTCCCTTGATAGAGCTAGCCACCCCTTTCTCACTTGTCTTGCTTTAAATAACACCTGTAGAGACAAAGCAACAAAACACCATCGAAGCATAGAGATCTATGATACCATAAACAATGGAGAATTAGAAGCACATTAACCATGCAATTGCATTCACAAATACAAGATTCACAAGTACACAAGTATATGGAGGAAATCTCAAATAACTTTATTGATAGCAGAAGTAGAAGAGAGGATTACAACCCAGCTATTTGATCCAACATCATCCTCCCAGCATGAAAGCCCTCTTCACCTCATGAAAAGCAAGATCACCCAACAATACAATGTCTCAAAGAGAAACCAACAACACTTCCTTACAAATTACAAAATTCCAGCCTCTGGATCTCTGAGATGAGGGATCCATTTATAGATATTTATAAAGGGTTGAGTCAGCTTCAGGGTTTTTTATTAGTGTCATTTCACTGATATTTCTTGGTTCCACTTAGAGATTTCATGATCTCTTATTCATCCCTGGTTGAATTCAGAGAGGCAAGTGTCCTATGAGAAGTTTCTAGAAGATTCTCTAGGTTTCCACTTAGCAAACTATCTCTGCCATTTGTCTACTCTTGCCCATCACACCCTATAGAAGGCTCTTTTAGTATGCATCACACTTGGCCAGTGTTACAGTGAATATGCATCGCACCCTTAGCATGGAGCAGTCTATATGGTCTAGTTTTGACCAATTCTAAGTGGTTTTTCCGGTGGAACTTCTGGGAAATGATGTAATCAGTTGACCATGATCCTTTAGGGTGTGAAACAACACTTTTAGGGGTTTAAGAGCCCTTTGTTTATCGACATGTGTGATTGGGGTTGAAGTGCCCAAATATGTCTATAACACCAGTCATCCCTAAAATTGCCAGAGACCCAAAAAGGGCATCATATTTTCCTGGACCCATGTTCCTAAGAGTCCCAAAGCAAAGAAATTGGATCCTGAAGAAATGGTCATGGAATCAGATGAGTAGGATTAAGGCTTGATGCTAGAGGAGAAGCCTCTAGAGGTTACTAAACCAACTCAAGAGGTAGCTAACTACATTTTATTTCTATTGTCTACTTACCTTTGATGTCCCAAGTTGATCAATTAGGTTTCACAGCATTCTCATTGGCTCACTATTTTAATTGTTTCTTTGTTTTCAGTCCTTCTTTCCTTGCCTTTTTTTATAATTGTAATTCCTTGTTTCCCTATTAAAATTTTATTGTTACCAATGGAGTGTATCTTTTATTTTGGTGTCATTAATCTAGGATGTTGTAAACACATCTTTCTTTTAAGATGTAAACTTCATTTTAGTATGAAACAAGTGGAAAACAAGCAATAAAATGTCTTCTTCCCTAAACTTTGTGCATTTCTTGGCTTGACCTTTCAGGCATGGGAAAATTAGATAAAGGATTAAATTGACTATATTTGATGTTTTTTTTGTGATTGATGATGTCAAGTGGAATGGAATGTATAGATTGAAAGATGGAATCATAGATCAAATGACAATGGGATCTCAAAAGCTAAAATAAAAGTTGTTAGACTCAACCTAGAAGGTGGAGCAATCAGGCAAGAGTGCAAGACTTTGACCAAGATTCAATTAAAGCTATGCAAAATTGTGTTAATAGTGAATTCAATGGGGTTTTTTCTCCAAATGTAGGATCACTTTTGAGATAGAATCACTAATGAGAGTTCTTAGGAATCCATTCTTGAAATTATCTTAACTTGCTTGTACTCACACTATAGAGAATTTCAGGATGATATTCCTTCCATGGAGCACTCTTTGATGCTCCATAGACATAAAATGACCCCACAATTAGGTTCTTGCCTAGCCATCTCGGTCAAATCTTTGTCATATTCACCCAAAACAACATGCTTGCCCTAAGGGCCTCGATCAATAATCTTTTTTGAGACTTATGAGTTGCTTGTATAACACTAAGCAACCTCTTCTATGCTGCCACATTTTGCATACAGGTCAACAAGATAATTCTCCACAAAGATATTTGAGTCTAGCCTAAATTTAATGATGATTATATGGAACTGCATCCTAAACTAGCGCATGCTGCAAAAGCAGTGGAAAAGGTGAAATTATCCACTGTCATCCCATTTTGTTGCAGTTGATTGAACAATTTTAGTGACTCCTCACAAAGACCATTGTGAGCATATTCTTCATCATGGAGAAGACATTAACAAGTTGATCCTTCAACATAGCTAACATTTCTATATCCAACCTCCAGGAAACATAGCTGACATTTCTATATCCAACCTCCTAGCATCAAATTGGTTAATTATTGATAACTCACTAGTATTAACCCTATGCCAAAATAAGGGGTAACACAGGCTCCAACTGATATATGTTCTCTTCTTTGGAGTGCATGAGAGTCTTAGAATTTTGTCATGGATATATGAGAATGGCCTCCACTTCTAGTAAAAGCAACACACAATTTTGTATTTTACAAAGCAAAAGACAAGTCATCTATTTATGAAAACATGAAATCAAATTTAGTGATCAAGGGAGCTTATTCATGCTACACTACTACTCAAAGGAGTTTATTCCTTTCCTACCCTCCTATAGCATGTGAAAAATGAGGGTGCTACCTGAAATCATTGATCCAGTGCAACCACCTTTAAACTTCATCAATTCAATGTTTTCTTCCCTTATGCTAAGTTATCATGCAAAATAATGAAACATGTAAATTCTAGCATTCATAGGCTGATTTTTCTATCACTGATGGGATGAACAAGAATTTTTGGTACCTGCAAATCAGTGGTAGCTTCAAAGTTCAAACACATGTAAGTGTTGGCATAAGCTGCTATAGGACCTGTCCATCAAAGATTGCATAGGAATATAATAATTATTGCCCATTAACTTTGAAAATTATCATTTTCTACCACTTGGGAGTACATAATGATGTCATGTTCTATCCCTCATGAAATATTAATTCCATGGGATAATCATGTTGTTTTGGTAAGTCTGTATTAGGGAATGTGAGTGATAGACACATATCAACCATTGCGGGATGAGATTCTGCTATCTTGGGAATATAATTTATTTTGAAAATTTTCATCCATGCCTCTATCATGTTGAGAAATATAGGGCATCACTAGTTAGGTGATTTCTCTACTTATGATAATTTCTCGTGATCGTCTTTTTAATTCTTGAAATCTTTTTTCTTGAGTTATTATCATGTTATTTTCATCAAGACAATTACCAAATCATGAATAATAAAGAGACAAGAGACACAGTATATATGTTAGTCATCCAGGGCCAAAAACCTCTCTCGTTGAGAGGAAAACACAAATAAAATTCTTCTTATGGAACCTTCAATTGACTAATACCAAGACCATGAAAAATACCCTTGACACTAGAGTCCTCCCAAGACCAAGTCACTAGCCTCCTCTTCAAAGCTGGTCTTCCTCTTCCTCTTCTTAGCTTCCTTCAGATTCTCAGCCTCTTATTGTAGGTTTGTAACCCTACAACATAAACCCTAGATAATTTTCACTCCTTGAATAGTCTCCTTAAGAGAGAGACTCGTTACACTTCTACTCGGCTTCTTCTAGTGAATTCTTCCACCCAAATAGGATCACCTCAATGTGACTACAATCCTTTTACCTCCTCTTGACAACTTCAGATCTTCTACCTTCACACGTGAGTGAGTAAACTAGCCCAAAACAGTCCACAATGATCTTTACTATCCTTCCTTCTTGCTTAGTTGATGTAGATGCTTCTTCTAGTAGGATTTTTGCACTTATATGAGGGACTTGCTTCACCAAATTGATTGCATCAAATTGAGGCTGAGCACTGCTATATATACTTGTTTGTACATGCCCATTAGGTCGATATTATCTCTAAGATAAGCCAACATTATCTCTCTCGAGTCATCCTTACATTGTAAGTCGACTTGAGTGTGGGCTAGTGACAAGGTCTTGGAGGGTTACTTACAAAGACAAGTATGACTCTTTACAATGTGTAACATGCCTTTATTACATGACAATGACTCTTCTAGACTTTTATGATTAGATGAAAATATCCCTAAAGGCTCTCAATCGGAGCCTTAACTAAAAAGAAAATCTCTTCAGAATCTTCCTCCTTCGCACTATATCACTTCATTCCTTCTTCGCATTGTTATTATATTGTCACTAGGAGAGTCTTGGTCTCCTTTTTTTTCTTTTACAACCCTAGACACAATCCTCGGCCTTCACCGATATCTTGTTTTTGTCCAAGATAGCCTCTCTGTCTTTGGTCTTCTTTTTTCACCATTCAACACTTAATATAGCCCTTAACTATAGTTGCCACTGTCTTTTGGTCCTTTGCTTAGATGACAGACTTAGTCCGAGAACCCTTAAGACATTTACACACCTGTAGTCACCTTCCTTCTTCATTGTAATACCCTTATCTTCTTTGCTCTGAGATTCATATTGTTTCAGATCAGATATGTCTGAATTGCTTGACAATTATGAGGTGAGGTTACTCTATATATATAGTGACTTATGCTTGCCATTTAGGCTGACATGAGATCCTGGAGATAGGCTGACATTACCTTAAGGAGAATATTGTCCTTCTTTTAGCCAACTACAAGAGAGATAGTGACAATGTCTTGGAGTGTAACTTTGACATGTGTAACATGACTTCATGACTTCTTAATTATATTCATAACAAGACAACAAAACCTAAAGACATTAAGAAGAAGTCTTTGACCTATGAAAAACACTTCTTGCTCATGAAACCCATGATGCAAGGAATACAATAAATACATTTATTTCTTCTTTTCATGAAATCATAATTATAAGTCATTATGAAAACCAAACCTAGTTAGCCCTTTCTTCAACAAGGGCAAGACCACAGTCACTTCCAGCCCTTGTTTTCTTCCCAGACTTGCTCTCCACACCTGTGGTAGTCCTTTCTTAAGAGTCCATGCTAGTATGTTACAATTCTGGGCTGTTCTATCCCTCATATAGACCTCGACTCTCCTTCTAATCACTGCATCATGCTTTAGAATGGCTCCATAGGCCCGTGACAACCTTGTTTGAGGACAATCCACCCATAAACAAGCCCCTCCCTGCAAATTTTGAGACTTAGAGCACATTCAAAGCTACCAGAAATCAACACTCACTCTTAGCGAGAAATGTTCTCTAGCAATGCACCCTACTGGAGCATCACTCTGTTCCGTAACATCTCCTTCTGTGTTGCTGATGTCTAACATCCTGTTGACCAACTACTATGCAAATTTTACATCTGTACTATTGTTGAACTTTCCACTACCAGCACTACATCCATACTGCAACTCCATCTTAAATTCTACATTCGCGCTGCTGTTGGCCCTGCCACTGCCAACACTACATCCTTCTCTAACTTCTGTTGGTACTGCATCAACAATGTAAAAGCATCCCAAATACTGAACTAACTGTGTTCAGTATGATGCATCTCATTACTAAAGTCTAGCTGCTACTTGTCTTTGCGCTGACCCTATGAAGCCTCTGCACTATCGCTGACTCTACTCTGTGCCAATTGCACTGTTGCCAACCCTGCTCTACACTTATCAGTCTCCGATGCTCCTAGACATTGCAACTATCACTTCGGCACTCCTCTGCACCAACTGACACTGGTCCATCCTACTACTACTAATTTGGGCTCCCAAAGTAAGGTATTGATCCGAGAGGTGGACTCCTCAAGGATCCTGCCCATCTACAATAACTCTAACGGTTTTTATTATTAAGTAGTAGTAATTTCTGAATACAATCTCTGGATTCCTTCCCGACAATCCAGTTACAGAGAATATCACTAACTCTTATCACTTATGGACAATCCAAGCCCATAAGTGACTCTTGTGGTGCCCCCCCTTCAAACCCTGAACCCCAAGGTTTGGAGTACCTCCCAAGCTACTCAAAAATCAATACTCCCTCTTAGCAAGGGAGGTACTTCCAAGACTAGGAAGTAACTCATCATCATCACTACTCACAACACTCACCCAAGTCTTGGTGGTCATCATTGCAGCATCGTTGTAGCATGAATTACTCCTCTCTCAAAAGTGTCATTGTCACTGGAAGCATCCTACTTCTATTTCTTCTCTTGTATCGTTTTCCAATCCCTCCATGATTCCTTCTTGGTAGATGTGGAAGCACCCTTGCTCCCCACTGACCACACGCTCTTCTTGGGCTGCAAAGTATCCCTCTGAATCTGTAAGCTTCCACTAGAACTCGACTCCCTCTGAGCCTTTAGAACCTGGACCTTCTTCTCTGGAACTTGTACCTATACCTCTGAAGCCTGTAACTGCATCTACTCCACTTGCTTCTTCTTCCCATGATCCATAGGCTTGCCAATCAACCTATATAGACCACGCTCTCTAACTCCAAGCATAATACATGTGGAGTTAGAGCCTCTATATGTGAGTCCTTGTACAAACAATACATCCAAGACTCACATCACCCGTCCTGTATCTATCCTACATGGCACAACTCTCGATCCTTGGATCTCCTTCTTACTCTTGTCGCCCAACACCTTGTGCAACTTCAAGTCCCATTTAGCTATAGTATCAAAAACCTCTTGTGACCCTGTCATATGTTTCAAAACACCATTTTCCATGTACCATCCATCCTCATTGATCGTACCCTACGAGAAATGAGAGATCATAGCAAAGTCATCCTCCTCCAATCTCTTGGTGAGAGCATATATCTCAGCAAAAGTGGCAACATCAATGACTTACTTCCCTTTCTTCTTCTCGTCATCTCCCCTCTTCTTCATTGGACATCTCGACGAAAAATGATCCCATCTTGCCATAGTTGAAACACTCAACTTTACTCAAGTCCTTCTTCTGCTTACCCTTCATTCATGTTGCAAATGCCATGTCATCATCTGAAGCCCTCTTCTTCAGATGAACATCATCGTCTCGCAACTACTCTTGCATGAAGTCATACCACAACCTATTCCACTCTGGGAACCTCTCTCTAGCAACAATCCCTTCGATGAAGTGCTTCCATTCCTTTGTGAACCCTTTCAAAGTTGGAAATAGTCATTTCGATGACAGCAAACTCATCATTGACCTTAGACAATCTCGTGAGATAAGAAGTTACTCCTTCACCCTATATCATCTTGGTGGACTTCAACTTATCCTCTAATGCTAGTACTCGGTTCTTTCTCTTAATCTGGAACAAATTCTGAAGAGCCATCCACATCTCATGTGCAGTGTTCTTCCTGGACACTTCCAATTCCTTTGGGTTAGTTGGCTTCTTGATGGCTTTCTCAATGAACTCCTAGATCTTGTTGACTTGCAAGGTGGCTTCTTGATGGCTTTCTTGACAAACTCCTAGATCTTCTTGACTTCCAAGACCAGCTTGATCCTTTCCTTCCATGGACTATTAGTTGGAAAACCCCTCTAACCTATCCTCATATTGGAGACCAGCTTGTAATTTCGACATTATCACTTACTGTTAAATTTAGGATCACATGTTCTTTGTTGAAGACAAAATCTTCAATATATCATTAACCCAATAATTAACTCATTAGCAATCATGTGAAACATTATCATGATGATAGTAATTGAGAGAAGAACTTGTATAATAAGTAATGAAGACAAGCCAAGACAAGAGGACACAATAAATTGGCTCAAACCAAGGAAATACCCCAAGATGGGGAAAACCCTTGATCAATCTTCTTATTATTATTAGTCATCAAATGTTCAACAGAGAGAGAGAATGAGAGTACAATCAATGTCAAGGATGACTTGCCAAGATGATGACTAGAACCACTGACCATATGCCAAATATACTGCCCAAAAAAGTTTGTAATTTTGTCTTCAAATAATAGCAGACAAGTTCTGCCCTAACCAATAGATAATAGAATTCAAAGCAACAAATCAACAGGTTCCAAAAGTGCTCAAACTTGATTCACTTAAAAAGGCTTCCTTTGTTTATTATGAAGAGGCAAATATAGTCCCATGATTTGAGCAGTGAAGCCTTGTCAAAGAGTTGACAAGTTTTGTGATTGAGAATTTGTAGTTAGGGCTTGAAGATATATTACTTAGATAGCCCAAATCTAGAGAAAAATGTTGCGGTCCTTCCTTTAGGAAAATCTGACCTTATTTGGCTAAGGTTCTAAGCTGCAAACAACCCTCACCAAGGTTCCATGTGTACTGTACTTGGGATTAGGATATACAGCTTGTTTTGCTTCATAAAACAACCCTTCAGCTCCTTTGTCCAAGACTCACACATCTTGTGGCCTTCCAAAAATGATTACAAGGAGATCATATTTCACGAATGGAGAAAGCTCACCAATCCTCACTACCCTAACCTGTGGTTTCCATTTAGCTTCAAGGTCGAGCCTATGGAAAGAAAAACACACCAAAAGCGTACCCAATACATGTCGTCCTAGATCCTTCAAGCTGTGGTTATCTCACAGATATATTAGAACCCTTTTTGTTGAGTCAAATGAGGTTAAAAGGCACCTCCTTACATACAATTTGACAGTGTTGAAGAGACGTGACCATTGGACTAGGTGAGCTGACATGTAGGACAGGCCGACCTTGATAATTTTATATGGGAGAAACAAAAATTCAAAATCACACTTTTTCTTAACCAAATTCGATGATCTTTAGGTCGATTTTTGTCCTCTCGAAAAAAGGAATTCAATTGAAAAATTATATCCATCAATTGAGTTGTCCAAAGTGGAATTTAACCCTAGTTTCCAATTTTAACACTCCCTCTCAACTAGGGAGCATTCCACTTGCCAATCCATCTGTCATCATCATAACATCCTGTCATCATGTACCATCTCTGTCATCACTATTTTTTTTGCTCTTCTCTACTGAACCATGAAGTAATAATGAAGAAGAAGTGATCAAGAGTGAGTCAGAAGACCTTACCACTCTCCATTGACAAAAGTCAATCCTTGATCCCAGATCAAGTTGTTGAACACCATGCATCCTAGTCACAGGGAGTATGGTAGTACATGATGCATCCATCGGTAGTGCTATGGTCCCTAACCACCTTTTCCAACTCATTGGCCAAATGAGAGGTACTTCCCATGTGTCCTAGACTACATGGGTAGGATGATGTAAGAACATCAACAGGGAAAGAAGATATCACATCCTACTCACAACCACTCATAGGGAAAGGAGAAACCACATCCTACAAACACATGTCATAGTCATACGTAGGGAAAGGATGAACCACCTCCTACAGGCATGCAAAACACCAAGAGTAGGGAAAGGATGAACCACGTCCTACATGCATGTAAATCAACAATAGTAGGAAGGATCCTACACGTGGGGAAAGGATGAACTACATCCCACCGGCATGTCAACCATAGATCGTAGGGAATAAACATCCTACATGTGGGAAAGGATGAACCACGTCCCACCGACATGTCAATAGATTCCTACAAGCATCTCTGACTGGGGTATCCATAGGAGAAGGTGAACCACTCATCCTACTCATATGCCATAGGAGAAGGTGAGCCACTCATCTTATGCATATGTCATCAACAATAGGGGAAGGTGAACCACTCACCCTATGGTTGCTTATAGCTCAATAAGTATAGCAAGCCCCAAAAATTTCCTAGAGTTTAATTGTTCAATCTTGACCAAGAATCCCTTCATATATGGAATAGCACCAAGCTACTTTCTGAAAGTCAAGACTAGATCACTGGGAGCCTCATAGGTCCATCCAGCAACATATAGATGTATATATAATAGGAAACACTTATAAATCCACTACTCCTTGTATATCTTGATGAAGAAAATATTTGACTGATTTTACTTCCTCTTACTCAAGGAGACCACAACCTAAACTTGTCTTTTCAGAGTGCAAAGCATCTATCTGGCAGCCCACTCATCATTAGATCCATCCACTTTGTAGATAGTTTATTAATGCACTTAATCAAGCCATGGTTTTGGCGGTGCTCTTTGTCATACTGCTGGGAAGATCCAACATACAACTCTTCAATATGTAATAATTAGTCTTTTATTCATTTTCTTCAAAGTTCGAAGGAAACTTTAAAAAAAAAACTTCATCCTTATACATAAACATCAGTAATCAATGAGAGGATCCTATCATGGTCCTATCTTCTTGAGGTAAGAAATTAGGGAGACTTCAAACCTTTCTTACAAGATTTGGGCTTATGCCTTTTCTTCATACTGAATTTCAAATTCCTGGCATAGTACAACAAACCAGTGTTCCCAATTTTATCTTGAAATCAAGATTTTTTGGCTGAGCCAATGTTTGCCATTTTTTACTAGTATTTTGATGGTATCTTGATTTTGGCAATGTTTGTCAATTTTTATCGATATTTTCCTGATTTTTACAATTTTTTGGTTTTCTAGAACCTTGCTGATTTTATCCCGATGTCGGTGTTCACAACATTGCAATAGACAATAGGTAGTCATAAATTGTAGCAAGATATATACCAAAATAGCAAGATCCATAAATTGTCTATTCTTCAAAAGCTATGTCACAAGGTTCGTCGAACTTTAACCTTGAGGTTCAAATTTTGGCAAACCTTAAATTTTTTTTGAGGTTCAATGAACCTCATCAAACCTCTTAGCCATTGACCAAGTGCATAGATCAAAACTCATAACCTCATGTCACAGCTTAAGCTTGTAATTTATCCTTATAGTTTCCATGTCCATGATAACATTTTTGATGTTTAATGATGTTTATTTCTAACTATTTTATCCTATAATTCGTTATATATCTATATATATATATATATATATATATATATATATATATATATATATATATATATATATATATATATATATATATATATCTGTGTATATGTATATGTATATGTATATGTATATGTATATGTCTATGTCTATGTATATATATATATGTATGTATGTATATATGTATATATATGTACATATCTATATGTATGTATATGTATATTTATATATATATGTGTGTGTGTGTATATGTATATGTATATGTATATGTATATGTATATGTATATATATTATATATATGTATATATATATATATATATATATATATATATATATATATATATATATATATATATATATATATATACATATATAGATATATATATTGATATATATGTATAGATATACACACACACATATATATATATATATATTTTTGATATTATATGATATTATTTATAATATTTTATCCTATATTATATATATATATATATATATATATATATATATATATATATAGATATAGATAAACACTAACCTAATGGCGAACCTCATTTAAACCTCATCATAAAATTTGAACTCAAACCGAACCTAATCATTGCGAACCCAAACTCGAACCCGAACCATATGACATTGTTCGAAAGTAGAGCACAATAATTTGACCTTTCTAAAAAATCAACTCCCTCTCAATGAGAGGATTATTATCTGATAATGGCTACACTCGAGGTCATGAATTCTTCTAAATATCAAGCTATCTACAATCTGCTAGCGTTCCTGTCGGTATTCTTAGGTTTATGAGCCATAGTCACATGTAGCTTAGGAGATATACCATATCATCAAAGTTAAACTATTAGAGACATCCAACGATACTATAGCTCCACCTTAAGCCTTCATCAATCTACCCCTCTTCCTTAATATGGGATTTTATCATATTGCAATTGTATTAGAAAGCTTCCTAATCGGAAAAATTATCATCATGATCCTTCTTTAACCAGGGTGAAGAAATCCTTTTATGAGATCATCCATACAATCAGCTACTTCATGATTTCTACCAATCCATTTAATGAAGGTCCCTTTTATTCAGGCATCACAAAATCTGGGCTTTCCAAGGATCTAATCACTGTTCCTTATGATTATAGGGGTTTCACAAAGGGGTTGGTTTTCTCTTAACTGAAGAGAAAATAGACTTTCAAGTTTTCTCATATTGAGACATTTATTGCCAAATTTTAACCGCTTCAGGACATACTGGAGTAGCTTGCTTCAAATCTGATTATGTCAAGGTTTCTTATGTAATCCTAAATTAGAGTCCTGGCCTTTTCTAGCATTTTTCCTAACATCATCTACCATACTCTAGAATCTAGATAGTCTAGACAAAATCCAATACATAGCAAGGATAAAATGTTCCACAAGAATAACTCTAAATGCCACCAATCTTATTGATGCCCAAATGCAGATAGTATCATAGGTTGGCAGACTAATGTGTTGCAACAAAATCTAGCATCAGCATGCTCTGCTTCACTGTACCAATTTTTCAAGTACCCTCTATTCAACCTTAGTTCTGACATATGTCAAAATCAATAGGTCAATAACTACAACGACACTGTTGTATTCAATGTTGTCAATGAGACCCTTTGATTCTATACTTCTTGAAATAAGTATCATGCCACTTTCAAATGTTCAAATGATGAAGCCCTAGACCCTACTGCAAGATTATGAAACTTCTTTACATTGTCTGAACACTCTGCTCAGCAGCAATCAACATTCACTGGGTCTGAAGGTTTCTACATATCTAAGGAAACTTTGTTTTGTTGTCAAACCAGAGCCTCAAATCATGCTTATATCAATTTTGATGGCTTTCAATCTCAAGAAAACATATCATTGCATAGTATAAATGGCAATAAGAAAGGGACTTGTCACAATTTAGAGCTTCAAGGGAATCTTCACAATTCAATCTCATTAACCTCAGTTCTACGTTGATACCTGCCATTGTTGCATTAATCGCACTCATTCTTGCAAGAAAATAAATTGTATGCATATTCTGTCTCAAAGACCTCTACCATATAAGGACCTTACACTCTTGAAGAACAAGACAACCAATATCCTTGTGACATCAGTAATTCTAGAAATATGTCCCAAAACTTGATTTGAATGCAGTCAATGTGTACATCAAATAAGCCACGATCTTCAGATTCTCTCCCCACTTTAAAGTAAAGTTGGGGTTGCTAAGCTAGCCAATTCATACACATAATGTGGACAAACGATGTTTTGAACCCAGATCATTATTGTGGCTACCTCCTCTCTTAACTTCTAGATGGAACCTCGATAGAGAGCTTGATCAACCAATTTCAATATCTTGTTTTTAATTATTTGTCCATATATTTTCACCATTCTTCATCTAGGCAAAACATTTATGCTTTCTCATGTTGATTATGTGGCTACATAATTTTTTTTCATATTAGCCTTGATTTCTTAATCTCTGTTCAATGTAGTTTATGGCTCTTCTTAATTATCCTTTTCCTCACTTAGAAGATGAAGGATGCTTTTACAAAATTGGCACAGACATGTCCATACCAAACATTGTTGGGTGATATTATGTTTTGTTCTCCTCATCTTGTAGATTGGGTTCAGTTTCAGTAGAAGCTCGTTTTTACTCGACTTATTGTTTCTTAGGTTGATATCTAAGAATTATTTGCCCATGTGTTCCTCGATGCTTTTGTTCCTTTTCTCATATGTTTGCAAAATTAAACTAGGTTTTCACCCTTTAACTTCCCTTTTGAAGTTTTTGGCATCCTTCCTTTCTATCTTCCAGTCAGTGTATGGCATTAATGCATCTTGTTTCTCCATTGTTGGGAGATTTCTTGATTTTTTCCACATTCAAAATAAGGTCTACATTTCAAGGGAGTGTTTCTGTAGTGTACTATCTACTTCTAAGCATGGTCAAGGAGTTTCAATTTAAGATAAACTGGTAACCCCTCCATTTCCAGATCAATTATAGACTATTCGGCTATCCTTTTATCATTTGTAATTTCTAAAACTTTCAGCACTTTTCTTGAGGTATTGTTTGTGCTTTCAAAGGGTGACACTTCACTAGGATCCCAAATATAAGTTTGGCAAGCTTACTGTAACATAGGCTATAAAGGTGGAGTTTTACAACGGATCAAAGCTTGCTTTCGAATATTATCTATCCTTCTTAAATGATCCATCAACCTCCTTTAAATACATTATCACCTACTGTTAAATCAAGAAAAACACTATGAAGTTCTCTTAGATTAACATGGTTACCTTTGTTGCTTCTTAGCTACATTCCTTGACACAAGGACAAATAGAACCCCCAAAATAATACATAGGGGATGTGAAAATATATAAATTTACTTATATATATGAAATAAAAAAATATTCAGATTACAGAAAAAAAAAAAAGGACATGCAAACATAAGGAGCTACATCAAACACATGTTGGGAAACTTTATTGATCTGTTGGGACACATTTCTTACACATCAAACACATCTGAGCAGAGTTTTGAAATTTTTTGGTGCCTCGACTATTGTATATGTAGGGGTAGATGGGGTTGGACTATTTGACACATGTCAGACATGCAAGCTTGCATGCCCATGAATTCAGGTGTCCAACATGTGGATTTCTGGGGATTTTGATTTCTTGATATCCAACTTTGTATGGCTTTAATAATAAAACATTACTCAAATGATTTTGCATTATGTGGTTTTTCTCTAGTTGATGATGCCATATAAGATGGTTTTGGTTTCAAAAAACTTTGGATTCTTCTACTTACTAAAAAACAATCTTATCTTTAGGTGTGGATAAAGCTTCTACTTTGACTCTTCTTGGAAGAAAATTTGGTAACTCTTTATGGTCATATGAAATCTAGAGAGTAAATTTAAGTCTTTCTCCCCTTCCATGCAATAGGATTTGTTTTGGTTTGTTGGGATCTAAGTATGCTCATAAGGAGTAGGCGATGGCCAAAAGATAGCCTGATGCTCGATGACATATCCATGTTTATCAATCATGCTTCAACCTTCAATGTGCTATTTCCCATTATTTCTACCTCTTGAATGTCCAACATTAGGCCTATCAGAATACTGAGTTGCCTTATTGCTTGCAAAATCCTCTAAGCTATTTAGGTAGCCTTGCAACTAGTTTGGATGCCCACATGGTTTGGGAAATTGTTGGCTTGCTTTTGCCATGTTTTGGTCCTGCCTTAAAAAAGAACCCCTTTGCAATAATTTTCATGTCTTTTATTTTTATTTTTTTGTAAAGTAAAAATATATTTAAACCTTGAAGAAAAACACATAGCAGTTTATGGTTTGCCTTGGTTTTCCGCTTGGGAAACCAAACCAGTGATAAAACCATAAATTTTCCAACATCCAAACAAATTTTCTTTGAAATTTCATCAAAGAAACAAAAAAACCATACTACAGGGCTGGAAAGCTTTATCTATCAGCTAACTTAGAAATAAAAAATTGACAAAAGTAACTTAAAAAACTAAAATGATTAGAAGCTTTCATTTGGATTTGAAAAATTTTGAAGCATCCATCGCTATTGGCTCCTTTCTACTACGAGAAGAACATCCAGGATTTTCTTTTTGAACTTATTTCAATCTAGCAAGCCATGGCCAAGCAAGAGATTCAAATGCTATTGATGTCAAAAATGTATATGTATTGAGTATAGGAAACTCTGGCATGCCTTGTATTAGGAATCCAATAAATTATTTCCCAAAGCACTTCATAGTCTATAAAACAACGACATCCCATAGCTATTTCACATTATACCTGAGTAATTTCTCCTTAATATATTTTGGAGTATTGGCTAGATACCTTTGGGCAAAGCTTGATGCTCTTTGTTGGGCTCTAGAGCTCCCTTGATCCTGAAAGTAAGAAACCCCTCATTGACTCTTGGTGCGTTGATGAGGCATTGGGAGAAGGTGTCAGATAAGAGATGAATTTCCTATAAAGAAAAGATCATTGCCTGAGGAGGGTATTAAGAGAAAAAGTAGGATGAGGAGGGGCAAGTAAGGGAGAAATTGGTCTAGCAACGAGAGAATAAAGACAAGAAGATTACAAAAGAAGATACATGGCGAGGAAATTATGCAATGTTTATCATGTTATCTAACATTAGGTCATTGTATTAATGCTTTATTAATGATGTGATTTTTTAGCAGTCATATGTGGTTGTGTCATTTATTAAGTATTAGGGGTTCCAATTGAGATTCAACTCTAACTTTGAAAACCATATTTTTTATCCTTTACAATATACCAATGTTTATTCCTTTCCTTGAATTATACATATATTGGTTAGAAAAGTTGCTCGCATACATTAATAAAACTTCTCTTTCAGCCTAGGAAAAACTAGGGGATAATCATTCTTTAGATGGAATTGGGGGACAACACAATGTTTAGTTTTATATACCAGAATTCATATGGTCTACAAAAAACAGCTAAAATTAATTAGGATGATTCGATGGCTGGTTTGGAAATATTTTTAAGGCTGATTTGGGCCTTACGACATGTAAATGTATTTAGTTCACCAAGTGTCTCTATGACAAGACAACGAATGTGTGTGCACCCCTAAACAATCATGGGATTGTAATAGAGATTTATTATTGGAACACCATTTTGGCTTATAATATTTTCTCATTGAGAAGTACAAACATGTAATTTGACAACATCATTGAGAAGAAGCTCTCTTCTAGTATTCCTTAGCGATCATGTGCAAATACTTGTAGAAAGCTACTTTTCAAGTTCACTTTCACTGCAATGTTTAGTGACTGCTTTAGGTGGGAAATCAAAATAGTAGTAAACAAACTCTAAAATGGTATAGGTTAGAACTTGGCACTACCAATTTTACAATATTTGCAAGCAATTCTATTTTTGGTTGTCTCTGGTCTTAAAAAAAGGTTTCAAAATGGAAATATACTTGAAAAAATTAATTAATTTCTTGAAGCATACCTCTCTAGATGATGATAAAATGAATCTGCATCATCTCCACTATTATGATACAATGGAAATCATAATATTTCAGTACATACAAAACATAATAATAACAAAAAATGCAAAACTAACAGAAAGAAGATATGTCTTGTGTTTAATTACAAGAGATCACCTGTATTTATAATACAATGAGAGGGGCCTGACATTAAATATAGGTGGTTGGCTTGTTCACCTACCAATTAGTGACAAGTCAAATATGCACAGGATTAGACACTGTAATCTAAATAAACTTAACTACATGATGTATGTACACCAATGCCCCATCATAAGTGCATCTTAGGGACATAGGGAAAATATGTTTAATCTCAAAATGGGTCCTGGCTACAAGGTCATGATAGGTACCATGTACAAAGTGTTCAAAACAAAAAAAAAAAGAGATGGGGAGTGAGATTACCCCCACCTTAGGGACAATTTCCTTCACCCCAAGCAAGGTATGAAGTTGAACATAATGAGACCTTGTCAAGGGTTAGCGAAGATGTCAGCAACCTGCATCTCAGTGTGTGACAATATTGTAAATCAATAATCATACCATTATTAAACTGTTATATCTAATGCATACATACTTCTATATGTTTGGGAAGTTGATGCTCTACTAGATTCATGATAACATGGATAAAACTTTGATTATTGCCCCATATTAGAGTAGGTTTCTCTTGCTGAAAACTAGACTTGGTCAAAATATGTTCAATCCAAATAGACTCAGTGGTGGCACTATCAACATCTCTATATTTTGCATCCATAGGAGGAAGGGCATTGACAACTTGCTCTTTGCTAGACCAAAAACTAGGACCAGAGCCAAGATGAATGACATAGATAGAGTTGGACTTGCAGTAATCAAGATTTCCAACCTAATCAGAGTCAGTATAGCCCACTAAATTTGCATTACCATCAGAATGATATTGAATGCAGATTTCTAATGAAGCTCATGTGGTTCCTTCATGGCTGGGAGACCAACTGATTACATAGGAGATATCTGGACAATTGTGAGTCAAGTAAAAAATGCCTCCAACGAGCTACAGATACAACATAGCATCAAACAAAGAAGTGGAAACACTTGGTTGATAGCTTGACCCTTGAAAAAAAGGGTGTGAGTTTAAATATGCAATCCAATCTCTGAAATCTGCTAAAGGGATTAAAGGCACAATTGAACTATGATATTCCTATCCTAGATGCAAACTAAACGAGTTGTTGATACCACATAGCATCAACCAAAGGAGTGGAAACACTTCGTTGAAAACATGACCCTTGACAAAAAGGGGGTGGGTGTAGATTTGCAATGCAATATGTGAAATCTACTGAAGAGATCCAAGGTATACTTGAGTTTGTGAGATGCTTATCCTAGATGTAGACCAAGTGATCTGTATCTCAAGAAAGTAGTGAAGGAGCCTCAAGTCTTTCATGTTGAACTATTGGTGGGGAGTGGACTTCATGTGATTAATGAAGATAGGAAAAGGCCCTACAACATACTATGCCCTACTATCCACAACAAAGGAAGAATCATAGCTTGATGGAGATGAAAAATTGAATGATCCATTCCAGAGGTCCTTGCTGGCAGTTTTGGGTTGAAGCCATCAATTGTGCCAAATATGTTCAAAGTTGCATGCCTCACAAAAGTTGTCCAGGGGGTGTTCCCAGAACAAGCCTTGAGAGGATGGGCACCCTCTATTGGCTATCCTAGAGTCTTTGCATGCAATGTTGGGCCCAAACCCCCCAAATAAAAATGCAAGGCAATGTACATACAATGTATGGTTTGCATACTTGTTCGCTACCGAGAATATGTTAGTAAATTTATTGTTCCAGATACACATCAATTAGTCATTAGGAGTGTTCAATTTTATGGGCATGCCCCTTGGAATCTTGATCTTCATATGATTTTGCTTCTTTTGAGTTGACTTCTCCAGCTAATGATTGTGCTCTTGAAGAAAATTTCGATGAAATGTTTCTACCACTTTCTAAGTGGGTGAAAGTGTACATCCTTGCTTTAAGTTCACTTAGGTAATACATTAAATCCTTATTTGGTATATCTGCCAACCGAATTCTTAATTGCAAGACTCTTCCCAGTTTGCTATGAATGGAGGGTCTTTCTTTGTATTCTAGAAACTCCAGATTTTATAGAAAATGATAATCTTGTTCCTTAAATTTCTTTTGAGTCTCTGTTATTTTTTCCGAGTTCTGTGGCCTCCACAAATTAAAACAAAGAGTGTTGACCAGGGTGATTTGTTAGCTTGAGCTCCATACAAGCAAGGCATAACAAAAGCAGAAGAAGAAGAAGAACTGACATAAAGACTTATGTTGTTGTTCTTCCTTGTCTGCATGGAGTTATATAAGTTTAATTACAAGGAGATCACCTATATCTATGACATAGACCATGAGAAGCCACGTTAAATATAGGTGGTTGGGTAGTTCACCTGCCAAGCTGTAATACGTCAATTATGCACAGCGATTAGACACTAAACATCAAAGTGAACATGGATAGATATGAGGGTATGGATGCATAGTTAACATTCCATGGTTGGTTTGGAAAGGTTTTTAAGGTTGATTCAGGCCTTACAATATGTAAATGGATTTAGTTTGCCAAGTGTCTTTGTGACAAGACAAAAAATCTGTGTGCACCCCTAAACAAGCATAGGATTTTCATAGAGATTATTTTTTGAACACCATTTTGGCTTATAATATTTTCTCATTAATAAGTACAAACATGTACTTTGACAACATCATTGAGAAGAAGCTCTCTTCTAGTATTCCTTAGCAATCATGTGCGAATACTAGTAGAAAGCTACTTCTCAAGTTCACTTTCACTGCAATGTTTAGTGACTGCTTTATGTGGTAAATCAAAATGGTAGTAAATGAACTCTTAAATGGTACAAGCTAGAACTTGGCACTACCAATTTTGTAATATTTGCAAACAATTATATTTTTGGTTGTCTCTGGTCTTAGCACAAGGTTTCAAAAGGATTGAAAATGGAAAGATACCCGAAAAAATTAATTAATTTCTTGGAGCATACCTCTCTAGATCATGATAAAATGAGTATGAATCATCTCCGTTGTTGCGATACAATGGCAATTGTAATATTTCAATCCATACAAAATAGAATAGTAACAAAAAATGCAGAACTAAGAGAAAGAATATATGTCTTGTGTTTAATTACAAGAGATCATTTGTATTTATAATAGAGTGAGAGGGGCATGGCACTAAATATAAGTGGTTGGCCTGTTCATCTACCAATGAGTGATAAGACAAATATGCACAGAATTAGACACTGTAATCTAAATAAACTTAACTACATGATGTATGTACACCAATGCCCCATCATAAGTGCAACTTAGGTACATAGGGAAAATATGTTAAATCTCAAAATGGGTCCTGGCTACAAGGTCGTGATAGGTACCATGTACAAAGTGTTCAGAACAAAAAAAAATTAGAGAGGGGGAGTGAGATTACTGCCACCTTAGGGACAATTTCCTTCACCCCAAGCAAGGTATGAAGTTGAACATAATGAGATTTTGTTAAGGTTTAGTGAAGATGTTAGCAACCTGCATCTCAATGTGTGATAATACTGCAAATCAATAATCCTATCATTAATCAGTTGTTTGATGTAATGCATATGAAATTCTACAGGTTTGGGAAGTTGATGAACTACTGGCTACCTGATAACATGGATAGCCCTCTGATTATTTCCCCATATTAGAGTAGATTTCTCTTGCTGGAAACAAGTATTGCAAACATCCCGATTTTATCTCGAAATCATGATTTTTTGGCCTAGCCAATGTTTGTTGATTTTTAAAGATATTTTTATAGTATCTTAATTTTTCCTATGTTTTCCAATTTTTACCAATATTTTCCAGTTTTTTACAATTTTTTTGTTTTCCGCACCCTTGCCGATTTTATCCCGATGTCGATGTTCACAACATTGAAAACTAGACTTGATCAAAATCTATTCAAACCAAATAGACTCAGTGGCAGCTCTCAACACCTTGGTATTTTGCATCCATAGGAGGAAGGGAATTGACAACTTTCTCTCAATTGTTCTCCAAAACCCTTCAAATTGATCATATTTGGGGTGATCTTTGATGTTGTTGGTAAAGGAAAGCTATCGAGGAATGTCAGATTGCATGAGTCAATTTTATGTTATTGTTCCTTTATGATGTGCTCATTATCTTCTACTCATTTACAGAGAAGAGAAATCCCAACTATTGTGGGAGCAGAACTTACTCATAAAGGAGGAAGCCCTTGGAAGGGATCATCCTTCTATGTAAATGCACCTTTAGAACCTAGCAACATCTTATGCTTTATCTAGAAAATTTGAGAAATCTGAATATAGTCTTAGGAGTCTAAGAATACTTTCAGCTAGCTTGGTTCCTAATGCTCCATATATTTCATTTCCTATGCTGAGTCTTGCAATAACTTTATATCATCTATGGAGGCATAGGGAAGCAGAGGATTTAGCTCAAGAAGCCTTGAGGATATGTGAAGCATCCTTTGATAAAAAAAGTCTTGCAGTTGGTGAGTTGTGTTTTCTTCTTGGTAATTGACATATGTCTTTTCAATTCTATGTCATGAGATCCACACTCTGGGTTACAAAGTCCATTTTCTGTTTGATTCTGAGCTTATTTCTTGAAACTTCTTTTCTTTACAAGAGAGGCTTGTGATTGTTTAGCTTTGATACAACATACTCTAGGTAAGGATGATGAAGCTGATCCCCTCATGTGGAGGGTCTTACAGATCCAAGAAAAGGAGTTTGGCTATGACAATCCAGAAGTGAAGTCTACATTAGAAATGCTTATTGTCTTTCTTGGAAACTTGGGAAAAAAATGGAGAAATCACTTCTTCATCGAAGATTAATGAAGCTGCAAACAAAATAGAAAGATTGATTTTCAATCTAGGCATCATTATAATCATGTTTGTTTTACCTATCAGTAAAAGTATGTACCTTTTTTACTTGTTAATAGAAATATTACCTGTTTGCTTTAATGTCTTGAATTGTTAATAGAAATATGTACTTTTTACCTGAATTGAATATTCCTTTGAGATTGGTAGTTTTTCTCCATGAGTAAAATCTACAATAAAAAAATTTGTTGTGTAAGCTTAAAATATCTCACTCACATCATGTTTTTTCTTTGAAACTCTTCTTTATACTCATCAAAACAAGTGAAACATTACAAAATATAACTTCGTAAATTCACTTGATAAGGCATTGCAAGTTTAACAAATTCTTTATAATTTGACTTCCATAAGATATGCACAATGGAACTAATAAATACAATTTTTTTTGGATGATTGAATTATGAAAATTCCCAAGGATTGTATATACTTTTTATAATACAAGAAGACCAACATTAGGTGTGGCCACCCTATCCAATTGGGTTGGATGAAAAGTAAGGAAGTTTGGGCACACGTCATAGTTACAGCAACAACTAGAACGACATAGGGTGGAGGTCAATGTTGTTGGCATTGTGTTGTTGGTATCGTGGAGGCAGCCTCTGTGAAACAATTCTCCAACAGTAAGAGATTAGATTGTAATAATTTCCTTGTTTTGTTTGTTGTAAGAGATCTAATAGTAATGCAATGGGTGTAGAGGCTTCATGGCGAACCAATTGTGGCTAGCCGCTACTCAGCTAGAAGCCTAGAACTAGTGTTTCAATTGTTATTCTTTTATCAGTGCAGGTAATAGTTCTATAATTATCATGATTATTTTTAATCACATAAATAAGTAAGGAGAAAGATATGCTCAGATATTGAGTCTTTGATCACAGGAGAAGACACCAGTAAGGCCATAATAATATGGTATTACAAGGATAATGCTATGACAACTTTCGGGGTCTACATAGCATATAAAGCTAGTGCCTTCTATAGGTCCATATCAAAAAGTATATCAGAGTGCAGGAATACATCAAACCTTTGGGAAAACTTGCATTTCAATCATGTTTATGTTTTTGGATCTGTATCCATCTATATCATATTCTTAGGGCATCTTTGTATTCCAATCATGTTCCATTTATATCGTGTTCTCAAATCTACTCTAGAATAATTGTTTTTCAAGTTGCAATTTTTTAAACATTTAAGGATGTCAATCACGTTTCTAATTTTTTTTTGGCCAAATTTTCCCTAACTTGTGTTCAACAATTGCTCTATTGATATGGGTGGTTGTGGAAAATTGTTGCTTGATTTGAAAGTGATTGTTTTGGGAAGTATATATAACATATTTAGATCAACCATAAGCCTTGGCTAAGTAAGGATTATTTAAATAACCTTCTAGCTTGCTTCCTTTTTGTTCCATATAATATTGGCAAAGTGCCATGAATTTACATTGAACAATGTAAGAATCTAGTCCTTCTAGAAAAAATCAAGCCAACTCTTTCATTTTGAAAATTACCTACCAGTTTTGGACATATTCTTTGAAATTTCTATGGTGAAGGTGTTCGATTTAGGTAAGTGGTGCAAAATGCACACCTATAGTTCTGTTGTTCACCTATTAGACCAGTGAAAATTATAAGCAAAATTGGAAGGGTTGGATGTGACTATTCCAACAATACTCTCATTGGCTCGCAATACATATATTCATAACACATACCTACAATGTTATTGTTCACCTATTCGTCTAGTGCATATTGTAGGCAAACTGTTAAATATTGGACTTCGCTATCTCAATTTCACACACCAGCACTAAAGATGCAACGTATTGTGTGAATCCTTAGATATGTTTGAGATTCCAAGCTAACTATTTAAATAAATGCATGTATAAAGCTTCTATATTAGCAACATAACCATCAATATTTTTTCTAGTATTTTGGGCTGAATTCACAATAGTATGCTAAAAAGTGTCATTTCACTGCCTATAAATTAGGATATATAAATGTGAGATATATACTCTACATCTTTGGGTTATCTCATTTCCAAATCTGAGCTTTCTTAGGCTACATGTTAGTTGTTTGAACTTTGAACTTTGAAGAAATTCCTGAATGGACTTTGTAAATACTCAAATGAATGGACTTCCTAAGGCAGTGGTATCATAAATTGTGTTATTTCAAAGATTTGACTTCCATATTTTCAAAAAATACAATGTCCTCAATAAATACTTATATGTATAGATACTTATGTTTAGGATTATATATGTGTTGGAGTTTTTCTTTTATGTTTTACTATAATGCTAATGTTGACAAGCTTTAGCTGATTTTTTTCATCAATTGTTCATAGAATATGCAAAATATTTCATTATCAAAATGTGGCAAAAATTACATTTCTCCTGATTTCTTTTTTTATTTTTAATGAGAAGATAATCATGTTGTAGGAATGAGGTATCCTATAGTCTGTTTCAATTTGTGGATCTTTTTTCCTCCCATTTTTTTAGAAGGATGTAGATTTCATTTTCATGTTGATGGTTTTTGCATGTATCTTATCTAGCCCTAAATGTTGGTAATGGAGCGGAGCTTGAGAAGTAGTCATGGACACAGACTATCAAAGGTTAATGTTACAATACCACTTCCACCAGGTATCAGAAAAATTTTAATGGTCTGTGACATAAAGAAGAGCTATTTAACGGCAGGGTTGAAAGGGAAACCTCATGTCTTAGTTCTAAATCATTTATTTGTGTTTCTTAGTTGTAAGTCATCTGTTTGATTTTGAGCTTTATCAGATCAATTATTTCACTAATCCAATATGCATGGCTTTTATTTCTCACCTGATGTTAGTTACTTGACATGGTTGATATAATATTCAATTCTAGGCCACTTTTATTTTAAGTCAAAGATTTTGTTGATTAAAATGATGTTCATATTTTGATTGGTTTACTTGGAGATTTATTTTAAAAAGTTTTGTAAATTCCACGCGGATGTTATTTTTTCAAGGTGAGTTTTTTGCACCAATAAGGTCAGATGAGTCCTAGAACACAGGTATACAATAAGCACATATTTGGCCTTTGTTGTGTATCTGTTATTCTTTATATCATTGATGGATGATTATTGATGATGTAAAACAAAGGATGGGAAGGTCCTGCCAATTCTCTTGACAACACAAAATAAAATGGAGTGGTAGAATTGTGTTTTAAAGGGTAAGCCATAAGTCAATACTTGAAAGGTAGAACTTGATAATGGCAAGCTATTCAATCTGGATCTAGAGACACAATAGACGGTGGAAAAAAAATGATGGTATTGACGAGTCGTCCTGGAAAATAATCCATAACTATTAGACCACTGCCCAAATTTCAGTTATCTAACAACTTTGGCCATTGCCCTGTTCATTTCCTATGAATGATTTTGATTTTCAAAATCCAACTAGTTTGTTGTTAAACTAATTAAAGCTTTGACGACAAACTTATAGTTTTCAAAGCTCGTTTCTAAATCTATTTCTTGAGAAAATTTGTATTTTTTACTTTAGGTACTGTAGATTGCTACTGTGTGACATATGCTATGATATAATTCCCTGGATAAATAGATAGAAGTGTCATACAACATAGTCCTTTTTAAATCTAAAGAAACAATATTTCCAAATACAAAATTTTATTAATTGAGAATATCTTTTGGACTTCTTAGCTAAGTTATGATTATATTTTAGTAGGGGATTTTGTGTACGTTGATATTGTTGTCTCTTTCGTTTTTTTCAGGTAACAATGGTTAATAAGGAATGTGTTCTTGAGTAGCAAACACACATCTTATTTTACTATCAACATGAAATTCCATGGTTTTCAGGCATGGCAATAAAAACGTAGATGTTAGTGGGATATCCAAAATCCTTGTTGGATGAATTTAATATTAGTGATGATTTTGGTTCCTTGTCAGATAAATAATGTCACAAGTCAAATTCAAATAAACATAAGCAACTCAAGAATGAAGGTGAAGCTATTTCTTTCTGTCCAAAGTCAATTTTTTTTTATTTGTTAGTTGCTATCATGTTTTGAGTGCAGACTTGTGAAATTCCAAATTGCATGTTGGTTTATGTAAAGGGGATATATATATAGATATATATATATATAGATATATTACCATATGTCATTCATGGTTTCCGAAGATCTGTGTTACATTTTCACAAAAGTTTAGATATCATTCAGATATCTAAACACCAAAAAAAAACAACATTGAGATTTTTCTTTCACTCAACCTATAACATATTGCATATGTTTTCATCAATGCTCTTCTTCCATATGCTATCCACTCATGACATTTCCTTTTCAATATTTGGTGCATTTTCTAGTTATAGGTCATTTATAGGTTGTAAATGTTTTTAGAGTTTCACTTCTAATTGAATATTCAACTGACCATATTGATTCTCTTATACATAACTATTTTTCCCTCCACCCACTTTTCATAACTTCCATAATCATTAGGTAAGGACCTGCAACTTTGATGTTGCTTTGATTATTTAGTAAAATATTTTTGAGACTTTAATTTATTGAACGTTGTAGAATTTACAATTTATGAAGTTTCAAGGCCTAATTTTTAAAAGCCTAATTCTTTAAAGGGTGCTAGCTCAATGGAAGAGCACCTGCTTTATAAGTAGGAGTTTGGTGGTTCGATTCCATCGTGCCCTGACATTCATATGGAATGACGATGATCAATTTCTGGTGATGAAGGCTCTTTTGACCATCACCAATGAGCTTTGGTAACATTTTTCTACCCTCACCAGAAATATGCAATGGTGACTGTCAACAAAACCCACCATATATTCACATCAATAGTGACGACCCTCAAAGTTCTGTAACCATAAATCGTTGTTGTTGATATGAAATGGTGACGGTCACTATCTGTCATTATAGTCATTATTCGCGATGGACCTTGATTGTCACCAAAACACCTATACTTTTGGCAATGTGGATTTTGGTGACGGTCAACGAACATCACCATATATATACACTAATAGTGATGACCACAAAAGATCCATCTCAATAAATAATTGTTGTTCATATGAAATGGTGATGGTCACTATCCGTCATTATAATCAATATGTGTGACAGACCTTGAATGTGACCATAACACCTATAATTTTGGCGACGACACCTATGGTGACGTTCAGTTTTTAGTGACCGAGTCTATGGTCCGTCACCATTGCTCATATGAAATGGTGACGCTCACTATTCGTCATTATAAATCATTACTGGTGACGGACTTTTAATATCACTACAACACCTATACTTTTGGTGACGCCACTTTTGGTGACGTTCAGTTTTGGTGATAGTGGCTATGGTCCATCACCATTGCTCATATGAAATGGTGATGGTCGCTATCCATCATTATAAATCATTATTGGTGACGGACTTTGAATATCACTACAACACCTATACTGTTAGCGATGCCACCTTTGGTCAGACGTTCAGTTTTTGGTGACGAAGGCTCTTTTGACCATCACCAATGAGCTTATGGTGACATTTTTCGCCCCTCACCAATGTCCTTTTTCCTTGTAGTGCTTGGGTCTATAGATTCCCTATGTGGGATGGGTCCATTGTAACCTTGTGCTTCAGCGGGATATTCAACCCTCTCTTAGTAGTTCTATGCTATTGGAAAAATATGGTAATGGAGGCTTCAACTCAAAGTAAGAGAACTTCTCAGAGCTCACAGATTTTGTCACTACATCTGCAGTAGTCTTCAAAGTGTCCACCTTTACCAGCAACACCTTTTTCTCTTCTATCATATCCCTCACAAAGTGATATTGAACATCAATGTGCTTTGTATTTGAATGATATGCAGGGTTCTTCGCCAAGAAAATTTCACTTTGGCTGTCACAGTCTATCCTTATAGCTCCCTATACTAACCCCATACTTGAACACAATCTCTGCAACCAAAATACTTGCTTGCTTGCATGAGTGGCTGCCATGTATTATGCCTTTGTAGTTGATAGTGCCACTACAGATTGTTTCTTACTCATCCAACTGATTGCACCTCCAAATAGGTTAAACACATACCCACTTGTAGATATTATTTGATCTAGATCTCCAGCCTAGTCTACATCAACAAAGCCATGAATATCCAACACTCTATCCAATCCTGGTCTTCCTTGGTAGCACAAACCATAATCACTAGTGCCACACAAATACTTGAAAACCCGCTTCATCGTTATCTAGCGCTCCTTCCCTAGTTTTGACATAAACGTGCTCAATACTCCCACTACATGTGTAATGTGTGGTCTAGTACAGACCATTGCATACATTAGGCTACCGACTGCACTTGCATATGGAACACGGGACATATCCTCTTCCTCTTCTTGTGCCTTGGGACACTATTCAACAGATAACCTCACACCTACGAGAATAGGAACCTTCACCGATTTACTATCCTGCATATTAAACCTCTGCATTATTTTCTCGAAATACTTCCTCTAGTTTAACCAGAGCTTCCTCTTTTCCTGGTCTCTTTTAATTTCCATGCCCAAAATATAGTTTGCAGCACCAATATCTTTCATGTTGAATTTGGAGGACAATTGGGTCTTCAAATCCTGGATAATTTCTTTGTCATTTCCAACCAGCAACATTCATCCACATACAAGACCAGATAGATAACAAGGTCACCAATTAATTTAAAATACACACAATGATCTTCTTTACTTCTGGTGAAGCCAAGTCCCCATATAAATGTATCAAATTTCTGATACCACATCCTTGGTCACTGTTTTAACCCATACAAAGAGTTTTTTAACTTGGATACCAATTCTTTCTTACCCTTCACCGCAAAGCCTTTAGGTTTATTCATGTAGATCTCTTCTTCTAGATCCCCGTGAAGAAATGTTGGCTTCACATCCATCTATTCTACCTCAAAATCAAAAGTAGTAGCAACACATAACAATAATCTAATGGAAGCTACCTTGGCAACAGGGGAAAAAATATCAACAAAATCAATTCCCTTCACCTGGGAATAACCTTTTTCTACCAACCGAGCTTTGTGTTTCTCCACCTTTCCCTCTACATTTGTCTTCTTCTTGAACACCCATTTGTTTCCAATGGGTTTCCTTCTAGGCAGCAACTCCACCAGATCCCAAGCCTCATTTTTGTGCAAAGATGTCATTTCACCAACCATGGCCTCTTTCGAGAGTTTCCCATCCTCTAAATCTACTGCTTCCTTTATAGTTATGGGATCATCATCAGTAGTAGAAAAAGAAAAAATTGAACAGAAAGCAAATGGACTATACCTTTCCGATTGCGTTCTTTCTCGAACTGATCTTCTCACACTCAGAGTTTGTGGCTCTTCACCTTTAGATTACTCTTCTATTGTAAAGTCTGATTCTTCCTCCTTAAGCTCAAACTCTATCTTCTTAGGTTCCTTTAGTTTGACTTCATGTTTAATAACATCTTTCACCTCTCTAAACACCACATCTTGGTTGTACACAACATTCCTTGTTACTGGGTTCCAAACCTTATAATCCTTTAAACCATCCTTATACCCAATAAAAATGCAATTTTCAAATTTACTATCCAACTTGGTTCTTTTCTCCTTTAGAACATGTACATATGCATCACATCCAAATACCCTCAGATGTGAAAGAGAAGGTTTCTTACTAGTCCATACCTCTTATGGAGTCTTATCTTCCAATGCTGATGAAGGTGATCCGTTGACCAAGTAACATGCAGTCTCCACCACCTCTGCCCAGGATTCTTGTCCTAACCTGGCACCACTGAGCATGCTTCTTGCCCTTTCCATCAACGTCTTGTTCATTATTTCTGCAACTCCATTTTGCTGAGGTGTATATGGAGTAGTCTTCTACATTGCTATACCACACTTCTTACAGAATTCTTCAAATTCCTTACTGCAAAACTCTCGACCGTTATTTGTCATCAACACATTTATCTTCTTCTTTGTCTAGTTTTCCACTAGAGCCTTAAATTGTTTAAACCTGTCAAAGACTTCAGATTTCTTCTTAAGGAAATATATCCATGTATTCCTTGAGAATTCATCTATAAATGATACATAGTACATAGAATTATCCAGTGATGGAACCTTCACAAGTCCAAACACATCACTGTGCACAAGCTCTAATATCTGTTTTGCCTTCTTACCACCAGAGGGGAAACTCACCCGATTATGCTTCCCATATACACAATTTTCATAGAAATCAAAATCTAGAGAGATATTAGTCATACCTTATACCATACCTTTACCATGAAGTATTCGAAGGCCCTTATCTCCAATATGTCCAAGCCTTTGATGCCATAGCATGGTTTTTTCTCCAGATACCACTACATTTTCTGCTTCACTTTTAGGAACCACAGAACTGTTGCACCCATCAATAACAGTGCTATATTGTAGCTTGTACATAGTTCCAATCCGAACTCCCGACATCAATACCAGTGCTCCCCGAACCATTTTGTAGGTATCCTTCTCAAACACTATTTTTACACGTGCATCATCAAGCTTGCTTATGGAAATCAGATTTCTGGCCAATGCAGGAATATGCAGAACACTCGGAAGTGTTCTAACCCTTCCACCTTGCAACTTCAACTTTACTTTTCCATGACCAATGATTCTAGCCTTCCTGTCATCCCCCAAGAAGACATCACCACCATCATATTTCTCATACTCGCATAAGCACCCTCTATGGGGAGTGAAGTTAAAGGATGCACCTTAGTCAATTAACCATGCCCCATGATCTACATGTGTACTTGAAGAATCCAAGTACACATCCCCACCTTCATTTGAGGTGGTTTTCACCTCTGCAGAAGGAGCATCAGCAGCTCCCTTTCCTTTGTTAGGAGCTTTAGATTTACAATCACTTTTGTAGTGCCCTTCCTTTCTGCATTTCCAGCACACCACCTTTACAGGTTTTCCTGGAGATTTAGATCTCCCACTCGATGACTTATTTTTTTTCTATTCTAGGACCGTCCTTGTACAGAAAATGCATCACCATTCTAGTTCTCTAGATTTTTCCATCTCATATCCTTCACCAGCAAGGATGAGACTATTTCATCAAACTGCAAGGTAGTTGCATTGTTACCTATTGTAATAACCAGACTATCCCACGAATCTGGTAGAGAACACAACAAACTGAGGCACTTATCTTCATCTGAAATTTTAATATCAACAGATAATAACTTACTTCCCACAATATTAAATGCATTCATATGCTCTGGCACAGAGTCTCCATCTTTCATCCTCAGGTTATACAACTTTTTCCGTAGGAGCAGTTTATTCATCAAAGACTTAGATTGGTACAAAGTCCCTAACTTGTCCCACAAAGCCTTAGCTATAACTTCCCGTGATACATTCAGCAATACTGAATCTGAGACACACAATCGTATTGCGCTCTTTGCCTTCCGATGTAACTTCTTCCATTCTTCATCGGACACTCCCGTTGGTTTAATACCCGACTCTACTACGGTCCACTGATATTTATCCACCAACATATCCTACATCTTGAGTTTCCACAACTCAAAACTCTGACCATTAAATTTCTCGATCTCTATCTTTCCACTGCTCTCCATCTTCTTTCACCACTAGAATCGATCCCATAGATCTCCCACTAAACAGGGTCTACCACAGGCCCGATCGAAACCCCTCAGCAACAAGGGCGCCCCCTTGAAGCCAAAACAACTCTAATACCAAATGTAGGTTTTAACCCCATACAGAAATTACCTGCATACAAATTCTAAAACATAGAAAATAAACAATGTGAGATCATAACACATAAAACACATATACACAGAGATTTTCCCCTGGATCCCAAAACCGGGACTACCAAATTGATTTTTTATTATGTTCCTTTCAGTGTTAAAATATATATTTATACATGCCAAAGCATCCAATACCATGGACGAAAACCATCATGTCCAAAACCTTGTGCGAAACATCATGCACAAAACCATAGGTAGGTCTGCCCAACCTAATAGAGTGGCGTTCCCTGCACCCCTCAAACCCCCTGTGACCACCCCCTCCCCCCCCCGCTACACAATCGGTGCAACAAAGGGGTGGCTTCGCCGCCCTTCTAACCCCTTAGTCAACTATGTGGGCTATTCATGGAAAGAATATAACACAACCCAACACTAATGTCATGGGATGATAATAAGGAGGATGAGAATGAAAAATGGTGAAAAATGAAGAGAAAACCCCTCTATTTATCGCAAAATATTGAGATAGATTTATATTTAGATAATAATAAAATTTTATAGACTAAATCAAAATCTAGTTGTTATGAATATTTTATAATATTTTTTAGAGGGAAATATATTTAGAATGGTCAAATATATTTATTTTGAAAGTTGTTAAAGTAATTAACAAATAAAAATAATTTATTAGTTACTTTATGGTGTTTAAGTCAAAACAATTTTGAAAAAATGATTAAATAATGGTTTAATAATTATCTCGTGAGAGAAAATAGGGGATAAATGTGGAATAATAATACTGATTTATTTAATTATTGGAGAGTGGTTGAGTACAATATAGTTAGAAGTTATCATTAAATAATGATTTTATTAATTATTTCTAGAGAATAATAAATAAATAATGATGTATTTAATTATTATAATGATGTTTTTTGGATTTTAATGAGAAATAATTTAGGAAAATTATTTACTAAATTACTTCCTAAGGTGATAGTAGGTTTTAGTGTTTAAAAAACCATCTTATATGTTGTATTTTGATCAACCTAGTAAACAATGGTTAGCTGAACACTTTTGGGTGATAATACACATAGTATTTTTGTATAGTTCCATCCATGATTCCATAGCACTGAGTAGTTTTCACCACTAAGTGAAGTACTCAGTGGTGAATATATTGATACGCACAATCCTTTCATGCAGGTCCCAATATGCCCCCACTTACTTCGTTGTGAGTGTGGGTAGTACTAACTAGGTAGTCTTTTGTCGAGAATAATATTATTTACCACCACACCTCCAATAAAACATGCGTGATCATTTAGAGTATATAAGTATCTAGATAGCACTTTGGTGGTGGTAAATGCCAAACTATATGCACTAAGTGTTTCTTAACCCTAAAGTTATCACTTAGTGACCTGTAAGAACTGAGTGGTTTCTTATCCCTAGATAGCACTCAATGATGTATGTTCCTCATGATTGGACCAAGGAACAGAGTTAGTCATTAGTATACCGGTTGATTCAATATTTGTCACTTCCTAATCATAAACATAATATAAACATGGGAACATAAATGTCATAAGCTCGTGAACAAAATAAGAGTTAAAAACAAGTGTTCACACTTGCTTGATGGATCCCTTACATGATAAGGGATCTTATTGGATAACTTCATTCACTCCTGGTATACACTATCGGTTTCCAACACTTATCGTTTCCATTCATGCTCGAAACAAATATCAAGATCCTAAACATAACATATTAACAATGGTAATTATCAACAATAGGTCATTCTTTCCCACTTTTCCCTATTGTATTACATATGGCATGGAATCCTTTAAATAGAATCATTGTGTTAGTCCAAAATGGTAACCACAAATTTCATTTTCCAATCATTTACACATTCATAGTGTTTCTAAATATTAGTTACACCTTACTACTACAATGGTTCTCAACTAATGACCTATAAAGCTAAACAACATCATTACACACACACACACACACACAGATATATATATATATATATATATATATATATAATTTCAAATAAGAAAACTCCCTTCTTATGTTATTTTTATAGTTCTTAAGTCATTGTCCATTTATTCATGTCGATTCATCCAATCCACCTAGTTGTTTTGTCATCTTCTTTTCCACTCCATTGTTGTTTATCATATACATAGGGTCTATTCAAAAATTTTCCCTTCTACATTGATTTAATTTATCTTTTACCCAACAAAACACCGAAGGAAAGAAGAAATAATAAAAATTGAGAAAAGACACTATGAAAACACATGAAAAATATAAATAAGCATGGCCATGCTCAAGTCAATAACTGAAATCATCAAGAGAGAATATGAAGCCAACAAAAATGATATTCATGTAAAACATCTCCATCATTCATTAGTTCCCAACAAACTCAAACCTTGAGTTAGGGTTATCAGCATGTCGATCACCAATGTATTCACAAAATTTTAGTCAAATTCTTTCCCAAGGTTTATACAACCTCAAAATTTGAACATCCCTTAAAATAGTTCAAGAAGGAATTTTTCAACATTTCAAAGAATTTGACGGGATACTCCCTCATATGTTTTTGTATTACTGGATGCAAGTTCATGCGCCTAGAGTTCACATGAACTACTCTCCTTCTTCTTTTGTTTTCCATCAAGGAAATATGTTTGCAGATGTTATTTTCCATAATGACAACATGAGAGGCTTTCTTTTCTCTTCAACACTACCAGATCTCTTTCCTTCCCTTTCCACCATGATTTTTTTCTCTATTTCCAAACGTTGATGCATTTCCCAACAACCTTTGCATATATAATAGGTTCTATATAAACATCATATTCAACCTTGGATGTACCCTTTGTTCTAATGAGCCTTTTATTTTCTTCCATGTGACTCTTCAACTTAGCTTTCAATCTCTTGAAGGGTTCTTATCTATCATGGAAAATTTCCCATTGTTTTTCATGATGGACTTGGCCCATGCTATGTTTTACCATACTTCTAACCATGCTTTTATCTCTCACTGCAAATGGATCTTCTTATGTGCTATCACGCACACATAGCTATTAGTTATATTAGCATAAAACAATTTTCTTTTTACCTTGGCATGCCGACACCATACATGCTAGCCTAATGTATGTTGATCTGTTTCTAGTCACACATCTACAATTCATGTTAGTCACATATTCAAATAATATAAAGTGCATATTATTGTGTCTATATTATATCATCACTAAGTTTGAAATCAACAATTTACCAAGAATAGTAGAAAAAAAACTATAAGATCTAAACTTAGTTAGGAAACAAACTAACATGTTTGAATTTTCCATTCCGTCAATTCAAAATTCTCATATAAACACATGCATTAAGCACACAATTATTTAATCAAATTCTATAGTTATTACACACTTAGTGAAATTGAAAGCATATATTGGTATGATTATACCCATACCAATTAGTATGTTTAAAATCAACATTTTATAATAATTAGAATCCATGACCTCTGCAAGTATAAAATCATATGCCAACCATTATAACAAAAAATGTAAGAAGAATGAAAATTACCCATCAAAATGAGTTTAAATATTTATCTGTAGGCCTCTTCAGATTTAGTCTTGAAAATTCACTTTTCGTTTCATCTGCTCTTGAGTCGATGCAGTCCAAGCATTGAACTCAAATGCTCTGATACCACACTGTAATGCTCCTTCCCACCCCTTTAAAATTTCAAAGTTGAAAGGGAGGTGTTAGTTTTAATTAACCTAGCCTCCATGGTCTCATCATAGAAATGGATTTACAAAATTCCTCCTTTACCAAAGTTACCATAAATAATTATGGACAATACAATCACATTCAACTTGTTGAAAGCTTCTTAGCGATATGAATTTTATCCTGATTTTATGCATGGATTAAAATTTGTTCTATTTAAAGTTTAGTCATTCAATCCATGCCACACAAGTAAGGACCTACCACGTGGCATCCATATGTCATTAACATGGCACCCTTATGGGAATCCCACTTCACCTATATGGTTCCACACCACTCCAAACATGAATGTGGCATATCTAAGTCCACTTTCCATTTGACATATCACCTAGACAATGTGTCCCATGAGTCTATCCCTTAGTGTGTTATTTCATTGTTTCAAGTTATAACTATTAATAAGAAATATTGGGGGTAAAAATGGAATTTTATACATTATAAACCATCCCTTTCACTATTTCCCATAAAAAATATTTTCTTGTCCCCCCCACCAAGCCCTAGTACCAAGGAATACTAAGGACCTGTTCCAAACTAAGTTTGATAAATCATGAATTTATATGTCAAATAACGACCACATTGTTGTCCCCTAGTTTCTATCAACCACAACACAACACCCTCAATACATAAGACGCTATAGAACACCATTGTGGAGTCATTATCTATGGTAATTTGGCCTCCATTTCAGTATCATGTGGCATCCTAAACTAAGTGGCACTGTCCAACCATCATCACATGTTATTTAGGTACCATGCTAGCATAACCTTCCACTTCACTTTCTTCCACTGCATCTTGATAATATGAAACTAACATTAGGGTGATCCTCGACCCTCAACATCAAGCACTCTGTTGCAACAAGTGATCTGAGTTGACTAAACCCCTGAATTTAACCAATATCTTTTACTTCCATGATGTTGTTGAAATTTCATTTAAAAGAGAATACAAGAACATATATGCATGTTGTAAAGAAGAGGGAACATGACAAGAATTAGAAACTTAAAACAAGAGATGTTGATAACGGAGTTCATCCAGGAGGGACTACATCTTCGGGCCCTGGTGTCAAGATGGTGTAAGTCGCTGCATTAAGTGTTGGAAAGAGTGATCATGTACATGAATGTGTTTTCTCCATCATGCAAGGAATATGCCCTCACACAGGAGTGGCTCCACAAGATGTTCCGCTACAAGAAATCTCATTCACAAAAGGACTGCTATTAGCATGACATAATTTCATGTATCATAATAATGAGCATCCCTCCAACCTGGCATGAAAGGCATCTCAATTCAAACATACATGGAGACACATGAGTATCTAGTCAACATGGTGACAAAGCGATCTCAATCAAAACATGACAATAAGTACATATCACATCAAGATCAAAACAATATCCCACATCAAACATCAACCAGGGATCTATATAACACAATGCATCTCAAGCAAAGATACAAAGAACTACATGATCACACTGCATATGCCTCACATCAAGGAGTTATCTGAAGATGAGGATGATAAATTACTGGATCTGGCTGTACCATCAATCTCGTGGTGTCAAATATCATGGAAATGATTGCTTTCACATTGAATGCTGACATCTGCACTCCACTTTGAAAAGTGGTCGAAAAATGGAATGATCAAATGGAAAATATGATTACATCATCATATTTGTGGCATTGAATAATGTAAAATTGACTTTCAAATTTCTGAATTCTAACAAAGTGAAAATGTGGGGCTATAGGAATCTCTTAGATTCCCCCTAGATTCCTCAAAGATTCCCTCCTCCGGTTCATCTGAAAGTCTGCTGCTTATATCAAATTTTTGATGTCACCATTGAGATCCTTGAGAAAGTATGAGAAGAATGAGTATAAAGTTGGCTGCATTCTGACTCTGGCGAATTTTAGCCTCCAAGGAATCTGGATGATTCCCTCAAGATTCTCAAACCTTCTCCTCCACTGGGAATCTATAATCCACTACTCAAAATGCGAATCTAACCTCACCATTGCGTTCCCTATGAAAATATGAGAAAAATTACTATAAACTTGATTACATTCTGATAAAAATGATTTTTACCTCCATTCCTCACAACATCAAAAGATTATTATCTCAAAATTTGTGCCACATGGTTCTGCCTCTGTGGACTATGTCATGGTTCCACCTTAGTATGGTTCTGCTCGACATTGCAAAATGTTGTTCCATTCCTCCGTTTGGCTTTTATGTCCCCCTCTCCCAGTCGAATGACATGGTTCTTATATGTTTTGATGGGCGGATTTAACAACGATCGAGCCCATGGCTCATTGGCATCGAAGGAAGATAGAAGGTAGAGGCGATGAGGTGGGAGGTCAGGGCTTCCAACCCCGCCGACCCCTACACTTCGAAAATGGTTATGTTGCCGTAGTTGTTGTTGCATTAATGTAATCGCTTCAATGTTTTTTTGGAGCACGGTTTGGGTTGATACATTGGAGTCATTACAGTTTTTGTTTGTTGTATCACATGGGGCCATCCGGTGGGGGCCGGTCCATGTGCGCTGGGCAGATTCAATCCCTGCCATATCCACATTTCTTCATTAAATATTGTTTGGTGGGGGTGTGGGATGGGTCCACTAGAGGGTGCCCACCCACCCCAATGTAACATTGTTTAAATATTAATGTGATTGGTTGGGCCGGAGGGGGTCATGGCCCGTTGGCCTATTAATAATTAAAGTTTTCCATGTTTTTTTAACTATACGTAGTTTGGGAAGGGAGGTGGCATGGGTCATGGCCCGCCACCTCATAACATATATATTTTTTATTTTTATTTAATAATAACCAAATTTTTCGATTTTGTGTAATATAGGATATATTAGACAAATATGTATCCAACAAATTTGCCCACTCCTCCGGAGTGAAATTCCATGTTCGGGACTCAGTCAATCTGTAGGACCATTAAACCTGGCCCACTGCCCAACCTTGACCGAAAATTTGAATGGCTCTTTCTCCCTCATACAACCTTGGATTTGAGTGTCGTTCACACTGTTGGAATCAAAGTGACGAGTACTTCGATTTGGTGATGGTTTGGGAGCAATCTGACCAATTTGAATTTTGACCCTTTATGGGTCCTCTGGGACTCCTGCATGTGTCTGGAGCCACTTGGATCAATCCTCCCCACTAAGGATCTTTTCGTCCTCCAAAAGCATGAAAAATAATTTGCAACTTCTTTGAACCCTGTCTGCACTTACAAGTATCTGATATGTCACCCTTCCTTCTCCTTCACCTTTTTCCTTCGTAGCCATAAGCGATGAGCCGACACCTGCAACCTTTGCAAACTTGTAGTACAGTGTTTTGCAAATTACATGCTTGATTTACAACACCAACTAATGACCCAAGCATCCCATACTTGTCACGAGTTTATAACACATACTTGGTGGTCAAGTTTACATCAAAATGGAAATAATACCCTAGCTATGAAAACAAGGCCAACATATCATTGTTGCTTCAACAAGTGATGGAAAACACATCATCGCTGCAACACATGATTTACAAAAATAAGGCCATGACATTCTATCACGTGTAGAAGAACCATTTCTTACTTATCAAGGTGAATGGGTCGCCTCCTTGTGGCGCATTCGCTGATCAAACAACTGTTTCATCTGGTTCATGCACTGATGCTTTGTCTTTAAGGCACTACTCTAAATGGATCCTCCAACATGTGGCTCTTTGATGGCCGCTTCTCTCGCACTGACTACAATAGGTCTTCTTCCTCCAGATCTTCTTTACCTTCTTCTTTGCCTGTTGTTGAGAGGGTATTTCACGCCTCATCCCTTTTTGTGCTTCCATTCTCTTCCAACACTCAGCAAATACATGGTTATGTAAACCAAAAAAAGTACATGTTTTTCGATTCCATGATTTATGTTCATCTTTAACAACATGATTGTAATTGAAATGAACATTCGAATATCGAGACTAGTTATACCTTTCCTTGCTGCCTCTGGTGTCATTATGGTGATGAGAGCTTGCCTCAGATCTTTCCCTGCAATGGGAACTGCCATGGGATGATGGTGGTGTGTTCTCGTCATTCTCTTTCCTCAATTATTTCGAAGATGTCTCAAAAGAATATAACACCTTCGAGCATTCTCCTTTGGTGTATCCCAAGCCTACAAATCGAGGTCTCTCCACTATCAATTTGCAAATAACTAATGAGGGCTTCTCGTCATCTGTTGTTGGTGGTTTTCTATCTGTCTTGGAACATTCCCCAACTTCCTTCATGACATACCAAAGTCCTGCATGATGGGGTAATTCCTCTGCTTTGATGGGTTAACAATGCCTTGGCCATTAATTCCCAAGCCTTTCCCTTCATACTCCATTTTCTTCAATAGTTTAGAGCCAATTCCTCTGGTATGATTTTTAAAAACAATGAAATCATCATCAGGAAACATACATGAATTTAGATAATTACTTTTTACCTCACATGGGTCACACTGTAGCTTCTCAAGAATCTTCAATTTAGAGTTATCTGCTTGGAGACTCTAGTTGTTGTGCTTCATTTCTTCCACGGCCTCTTCTGTGGCTCACAACTAAAGAAGCACTCACTGCTTTTCCTTTGTCTCCTTTTGTAGATCTTAATACATTATTTCTGCCTTTTGTGAAATTTTGAGCATGGTCTCGTACATTGTTTTGTCAACCTCCATCGTTGCATGTCCCGTTGTTCACGCTCACAATTCACATCCACACAAAGAGCGCCCTGATATTAAAATTGATCTGAGTTGACTCAACTCTCGGATTTAACCAAGATATTTTACTTCCATGATGTTGTTAAAATTGCATTTAAAAGAGGATAAAGGAACATATAAGCATGTTGTAAAGAAGAGGGAACATGACAAGAATCAACAACATAAAAGAATAGGCATTGATAACAGAGTTCGTCCAGGAGGGACTACGTCTTCGGGCCCTGGTGTCAAGATGGTGTAGGCCACTGCACTAAGTGCTGGAAAGAGTAATGATGTACATGAATGTGTTTTCTCTATCATGCACGGAATATTCCCTCACATAGGAGTGCCTCCACGAGATGTTCTGCTACACGAACATGACAAGAATCAACAACATAAAACAAGAGACGTTGATAACAGAGTTCGTCCATGAGAGACTATGTCTCTGGGCCCCATTGTCAAGATGGTGTAGGTTGCTACATTAAGTGTTGGAAAGAGTGATGATGTACATGAATCTATTTTCTCTATCATGCAAGGAATATTACCTCACGCAGGAGTGGCTCCACAAGGTGAGCATCTTTCCAACATGGAATCAAAGGGATCTCAATTCAAACATACATGGTGACACATGAGTATCCCATCCACATGGTGATAAAGGGATCTCAATCAAAACATGACAATAAGTACATCTCACATCGAGATAAAAACAATATCCCACATCAAACATCAAACAAGGATATAGACAACACAATGCATCTTAAGCAAAGAGACAAAGAAGTACATGATCACAACACATATACCTCACATCAAGGAGTTATCTGAAGAATAGGATGATAAATTGTTAGATCTGGCTGTACCATCAATCTCGTAGCATCAAATATCATGGAAAGGACTTCTCACACATTAAATGTTGACACCTACACTCCACTTTGAAAAGTGGCTGAAGAATGGAAAATATGATTACATCATCAGATTTGTGGCGTCGAATAGTGTAAAATCGATTATCAAATTCCTAAATTCTGACAAAGTGAAAATATGGGGCTACAGGAATCTTTTAGATTCCCCCTAAATTCCTCAAAGATTCCCTCCTCCAGGTCATCTGAAGATCTGTTGCTTAGATCAAAAATTTGATGTCACCATTGAGATCCTTGCAAAATTCTGAGAAGAATGAGTATAAAGTTGGCTGCATTTTGACTTTGGCGAATTTTAGCCTCCAAGGAATCTAGAAGATTCCCTCACGATTCTCAAAGATTCTCCTCTACTGGGAAACTCTAAATCCACTACTAAAAAGGTGAATATGACCTCACCATTGCGTTCCCTATGAAAATCTGAGAAAAGTAATTGTAAATTTGATTTCATTTTGATAAAAAAAAATCTTACCTCCCCATGAAATCTTAAAGATTCCTCATAGCATCAAAAGAGTCATGTCTCAAAATCTATGCCATATGGTTCCACCTGGCCGTGTTTCCACTCGGCTCTGCAAAAGATGGTTCTGTTCCTCCATTTGGTGCTTACGTCCCCCTCACCCAGTCGAATGGCATTGTTCTTATATGTTTTGATGTGCAAATTTAACAATGATTGAACTTGTTGCTCGTTGGTAGCGGAGGAAACTAGAAGATGGAAGCGTTTAATTTTTTTTTGGAGCGCAATTTGAGTTGATATGTTGGAACCGTTACAATTTATGTTTGTTGTATCACATGGGGCTTCCTGGTGGGGGCTAGCCCACGTGGGCTTGGTGGGTTCAATCCCCACCGGCTCCACATTTCTGCATTAAATATTGTTTGGTGGGGGTGTGGGCTAGGCCCACTAGAGGTGGCCCACCCACCCTAATGTAACGTAGTTTAAATATTAATGTGGCTGGTTGGGTCGGAGGGGGTCATGGCCCTTCTCCCTATTAATAATTAAAATTTTCTATGTTTTTTTTAACAATATGCAATTTGGGAAGGGAAGTGGTCGGGGTCATGGCCTGCCACTTGATAACATATATATTTTCTAGTTTTATTTAATAATAACCACATTTTTCGATTTTGTCTAATATAGGAGATATTAGATTAATTAAGTATCCAACAAATTCTCTCACTCCTCGGGAGCCAAATTACATGTCGGGGACTCGTTCAATCTGTAGGACCATTATGCCTCACCCACTGCCCAACTTTGATTGAAAAATTGTCTGGATCCTTCTCCCCCATACGAGCTCGAATTTGAGTGTCGTTTGCACTGTTGGAATCAGGGCAGTGAGCACTTCTATCTGGTGTTATTTTGGGATTAATTTGACCAATTCAAATTTTGACCCTTTCTGAGTCCTCTAGGACTTTTGCATGTGTCAGGAGCCACCTGGATAAAAAAGGTGACCCTCCACTAGGTAGTTGGTACACTAGATATTAGGCCTCGTAGACCAGGTTGGTTATAAATATTTCAACTTCTCTGTTAAGATAGAAATCTAGTGTTGTAGACCCAATATAGAGGGATGATGTGACCTAGCTCCTCCTTGGTACTTATGAGGATATCTCACCATAGCCTCTATGTGAATCACCTTCTCCAGGGCATCTTGTAGTGTCTCGATCTTTTGTTGTGTCAATGGTGTCCAGGTGAGAGGTAGTAGTGCGTTGAAGAACCAATCCCTTTGATGATTCAGATGTATAATGTAGATGATCTAATCAATTTCATCTTTGAACCTTTGCATTAGCTCATAGACCGTTTCTCCTCCTACTACTTGATCTCCCACAACTCTGACAGCCCCTGTCGATCCGTTTGGGGGAGCTTGAAATCTTGTACAAATTTCCTCTTAATCTTATCTATGGTTGGGTTCTAGTGTAACTCCACCCATTTTATAATACACCGCAAGTCTTGTTCTATGAGAGTTATGTGGAACTCTATTAGCTTCATGTTATTAGGCATCTGACAAGCCCTCCATATAGCCTCACATAAGTACAAATGTTGTTCTACATCTTCATTCCCTCTGCCAAATAATTATGGATATCTTTTAAATGATCTTGTCATACTGGACTTTGTTCGTGCTAAAAGCACAAAGCCTTGGGTTCCTGGCCACTGAAATCCTTGTAATCCTAGAGTACTATTACTATTATTTCCACTATCGTGAGTAGTACTAGTCCTATCTTTAACATGCACACTATTCAGTCTTATCACCTTAAGAAACTTAGCAACACATTTACCAAGGTTATTATAGAGTACTAGGGGAAGGTCAGGGGGAAATCTACCTGAGCCTCAAGGGTTTAGATCTTTGATTCTTTTAGATGCAGTATTCTCCTCAAATAGCCCTCTCATCACAAAGCCCATCTCATCCTCCATGTCTTCCTTGGGGTTACTATGACCATCTCCGTCTGACTCCTCCCCTGCAACTAGGGAGGGAGGGATCATACCATCGTTTCAACTCCTGGCCATTCTTTCTATCTCTATCCCCCATGCCATATTATCCTCCCTTCCATATCTTTCCTCTAGACACTTCAACGCCGCTCTTGCTTGGTGTAGTCCCTCTAGTTTCCCTTTGATTGCCTACATGGCTATTTCTTGCCACTTCTCAGCTATCCGCACTCTCACCTCCCTAGCCCTTCATGAGTCTTCTGTATCCATCCCTCTATCAACATCCTGGTCCCTCGCTTGGTAGCATTTATCCCCTTAGGTCCTCCCCCCATTACTAGGGGTTTGCGCTGCCATGCTTTACCCTTGGAAATGAATCAATCCCTCTTCCACCATTAAAACCTTATTATAGAGAGGTATTTATTTCAATAGCTTCCCTCTTAACTTGGTACAGAACACAGCATCGGCCTTCCAGAAGGATTGGTAGCTTTCTACTCCGAACTCGACCACGTACCCTTCTAGGGTAGTTTTCACCCAAAATTCTACCACTCTCGTCAGATCCGTGTCAAGATGGTGAAGTGCCGTGAGATCCACAAGAATCCAATCATGATGAGCTAGCGTCAGTCCTCCTATCTCACCCTTCACTTGCAATATTTGTAGCTAGTTTTATAATTCCTCTAGGAAATTACCCCACCACTTCCGTATCTCCTTCTTAAAAATCCTTGATACCATATTCTAAACCCCCCTTTTTGATTGTAGGTCCCGACAACAAAACCATTTGTTGGCACAAAATTGATAATAGGGGAGAGACCCTGGGTTCAAGCACAAGGGGCCAATAAGGCTCTGCTATTGTCTAGAGAAATTCCGACATTTTCACCTTACCTAGGAGGGTAAGGAGTCTCACTCGAGGCATGTCACAAATGAAGTTAGAAGGGGCAAAATGAGGTACCAAGGGAATCACAAAAAAAAAGATGATAATGTCTTATAACAATTAATCATCCACATTAATCCAATCATACTGCTCTCCTCAGATACTCTTAAGGAACCATACAACTTGTAATCATCCATTCAAAAGTTTTAAAGAACCAACACAGAAATCAATAACACATGATTGATCAAACCGTCTCTTTCATTAAGCTTAACATAAGGAAATACATACATAATTAAAAGAGGCTTGAAGCCTGATCCTCAAGAACATAAAGAACACAACCCACAAGAACAAACATAGATAGGGTAGGGAATGATTCACACCTTCCACAGCGCAGGAAATCCCTACTGATACCTGACTCGCTAAACTTATCAACAACCAAACATTTATCGCCTTCCCTTTTTCCTTTTATCTTCTGCTATGTGCTCAGACTTCCATTTCCACTTATCTTTGGCTCAGATGACTTTATCCTTATCTTCCTTTTCACTCCTCTTGCTCAACTACTCCTTCTCTTCTCTGCCACATTCCCACAATTGTTGGTTTACTCTTGGTTCTTGTCCCCCCTGTTGGTTGTCAGCTCTGCAACCCAACGGTCATCTCTTCCACCTGTCCTCCGCTCTTCATTCTGCAAAAGCTCAAAATGAAGGCCCCAACATCCATGGTTATAGAATGAATGAGACATTCTTACTTAGCTACTATGGTAACACTCATTATTCATCCATGATAGAAATATATAAAGAATATGTGATTAGTTGATTAATTTTTAAATGAGTGGCAACTAGAGGAGGGACTTCAACTCTCCTCCCAACCATAGGCTAGTTTCACTACTATCTTTCTTACATCTAACCACCCCTAAGCTAGATTCAGAGTGTAAGGACTTAACTGCACAAGGGTGTTCACACAATTATTAAATTATACAAGTACCCAAGTAGAGGAGTCCACTTTTTAGGTAGTTTATCAACTCCTCCCAAGCAATAAATACTAGAGTGATTCATTTTATCTATAAGGAAAACAATCATAGAATGCAATGAATATTTAGGGAAGGTTCTCTCATTCTAGGAACCTAACGTTACTCTAGAGATTTCTTCCCTATCCCCAAGGAAAGAAATGAGTGAATAAACATATCCTTTATCTATCTTGTTCATATTAACAATAGTAGATAGATAAGGTATCACCAGAATATAAGGAGCAATAACCCAATCTCACAATAAGGGCTTTCTCTGTTACACTCCTCTTGAACATTCCCACTGTTGGAAATAAGTTATCATTGATGAAAAATTAATGGAAAAGGCATTGATCGATGCAAGAATATGCATGTCACTTTATTCCAATTTTGACACTAAAACCCCCTTCTCAGTTTTTGGGTTTATGTTGTTTGAGCACATTTATTTAAAAGAAAAGAACTTGATTGGGAAAATTCCAAAAAAATATAGAAATCATATTACATTTCTAGACTTCTCGTTGAAATAAGGTAAATTATTAAGAAGAATACCCGCTTTCTTAAGTGATTCTTATCCACTCATAAATCATTCTCTATAATAATAATTGACATGGAAAATTTCCAAAAACATTAGCTAGAATATAGACTCTAGTATACGTCTGCCTTACAAAAAAAAAAATATTCTTGAAAGCCATATACCCAAACAACTTCCAAATCACTATAAGATTCTAACAAAAATGATATTCCAAATATATGTTTTAACTAGGAAATACCATGGGACCTAAACAAACATAATATTATTATAGTGATTTTAATTGATAAAAGTAAACTCACATGACTCATATGCCTCACATTTGGCTTATTGCAATGAATGCTTCTAATTTGTTTGTATTAAAATTCATTATCCAACCAAAATCATATAAATTTTAAGAGATGAAAGTACTTAATATATTTGAGAATACAAAAAATAAGTTTGATATTCTAATTTCTCTACAGTTTTGTCATTTGCAATACCTATTAATTATATTTAGATCGGAAGAATCCCTTTAGGGTTCAATTCATGTTAATTTGTCAACTTCCATGGATATTCTAGTTGACAATTAGTCGATAACTATGACACAAATAGATTGAAATATGAAATATATACTATGAGGGTTAATTTTCCTTGAATACCTATGGAGTTATTAAATATTTTTTATGCATTTAATAAATAAATGTGAAAATAGAGAATAGTGAAATATAACACACAAATCAAAATGAATACCAAGATGTGATTTGGAAAATAATTTAAGGAGAAAATCAAATTAGAAGGTGAGACTTCTCAACTTTCTCTTTTATTTGAATGGAAATGATGCAAATACAAAGGAGTACTCTCTCTCTCTCTCTCTCTCTCTCTCTCTCTATATATATATATATATATATATATATATATATATATATATATATATATATATATCTATATATATATATATATATATATATATATATATATATATATATACCCACTCTTAGCTGTTTTTCTGTACTATGGAACGAAAAATGCACACCTGAATAGAGTGGAACCCTTTTCCTCGTAGTGACCAAGTTTTAACATAGCTCGATATTCAACTAGGGATTAAATATTACCCATTAAACCCTCAACACGAGTTACAACTTGAGCCTTCTATAGTATTATTTTCATTTCCATGTATATATATCCACTCTTAGTTGTTTTTCTCTACTATGGAATAAAAAATGCACACCCGAATAGAGTGGAACCCTTTTCCTCGTAGTAGCCAAGTTTTAACATAGCTTGATAGCGAACGAGGGATTAAATGTTACACATTCAACCCTCACACCCGAATAGAGTGGAACCCTTTTCCTCGTAGTAGCCAAGTTTTAACATAGCTTGATAGCCAACCAGGGATTAAATATTACACATTCAACCCTCAACACGAGTTACAACTTGAGACTCCTATAGTCTTATTTTCATTTCCATGTCACTAGTCCCTTTTCCATGAGTAACAGGGGTTTATATGGATTTTTTTTGAATTATGGTGCTCAATCATAATAAGTCCACTTGTAAGAGGCATAACATTTGCACTTCAACTTTGATCAAACTTTTTCTTAGATTATGAAAAAATACTTTATGTGTAAAATAAAATCAAGATAATAGACTTAAATGGAAAATTTTTAACCCAAAAAATATCATTTAAAATCTCAAACTAGCACTAAAATACTTTTAACCTCAATTCTTTAAACCACATAACACAAATAAAACTATTCATATTAACCACTTTTTATGAATTTTCCATCCTAAAAATATTTAAATACATAACAAATAATATAACAATCTACATATAAATATATTAAAAAACATACAAATTATCTTACAACAAAAATATCATTAAAAAAAAATGACTTCAAAGATTCGCAATTTGAAACATTTAGAAGACTTTTCATCGTCTACAATTTGGTTTTGTCCCTAAGTCCACTAAAATTTGGCATCCTAGAAATCTAATAGAATTCTATACAAATAAGAAGTGGGTCATCAAAGCAATCCTTGTGAAACTGTTTTTTCTTTCTCTCTTCGGAAATCTCTGGAAAATTGGAGTTTTTGGAGTTTTTAATGACGGCCTAATGTTGGATTGATGTTATCCACTGAGATCACAAATTCGCCTGAAAAATCTTGAGCACCCAAAATCTTGAAATTTGACAAATGTACCCCAGATTTCCCAAAATTTCTGCCATTTGTGACCTCTTTAAACTACTCTGTTGGATTTCGACTTGATAATTCCTTCAGCTCATCTATTTATACAAAAAAATCACATTTTTAGATATAAAAAATGAGATTTACTATTTTTAAAAGTATATTAAATTATAATAATTAATATTATTAGTTAGGCTTTTATATGGATGTTACAATGTCATATAATGTTTTGCGATCATTTTATTTGGTGATATAAAAATAAAAACACAAAATACAAAAATTACATAAATTATAAAATTAATAATTATAGTTATTTATAATTAATAATTAAACTGGTTTAGATTCCTTTTAACTGTGTATCTATTAAGTGTTAATGGGATAAAAAAAAATTAACTACAATTTTTTTAAAGTTTTTTTTTTGGTTTTTTTAAAATGAAAGTAAAAGAGATTTGATCCCTCTCATATTTAATAGATTTTCAGTTAAGATAAATCTACAAATAAATATAGATAACAAATATTAAATTATAAATTTTAATAAATATATATAGCAAGTGTTTCCCTTTATGATTAGTTAAAATTTCATTGATCAAAATTATTAACTATTAAAAATTTTTTCATATATCTAAAACGAAGAAATTTATTTTAATTATTTATATAACATTTTTAAAAACATTTCAATTAATAATAAAAAATTGAAAGTTTTTAAATTTTTCGCTGAGAGGCGTCTCTACTTGGATCCCCAAGTGGATGAGCCGACATTGACATTTATTTTCTATAAATTTGGATGGTCGTGATTTATCATCGAGGGAATATGCTTCGTTTGAATGACATATCGACGGCTATGGTGACCAGACAAGCGCGGGAATGTCGAGCAGGAATGTCGGCCCTGCGAACACATGGGAGTGGACCGATTAATTTTATGTTAGCATTTAATATATTGTTTAATTTAATTCGGTATCGTTAATTTCGCTTAATTTAGCATAGTTAATTAACAAAATTAATTAAGTTATTAACAAATTAATTATTAACAATATATTAAGTTATTGTTTAACATTTAATATAAGGAGTAAATACAACCATTAAATAAAAACATTGAACATAAGAAATAAACATTAAATATAAACAATAAACATTAAACATAAACATTTAATTTAATATTATTTAACATAAAACATTAAATATAAACATTGAAGATATACCATTTAACATTAAACATAAAACTAATTAAACTTATGTAACCTAAAACTTTAAATATAAACATTGAAGATAAACAATTTAACATTAAACATAAAATCAATTAAACGTAAACTTTAAACATAATCATTTAAATATTTAAACAGATAAATATAACGCGAAATCAATTGAACATAAACATTAAACATTTAAATATTTTAGCATTTAAACATATTACCATTTAAGATTCGAAGATTTTAAGTTTTAACATTTTAAAAAGTAAACATTTTAAAATTGAACATGAAATCAATTAAACATAATCATATATATATATATATATATATATATTTAAACATATAAATATAACCAATTAAAAATTAAATATAAGCATAAAGGTTAAATATAAACGATAAATAAAGGTTAAATATAAACGTTAAATAAGCATTAAATATAAATATTAAACAAATATTAAATATAAACATTAAATATAAATGTTAAACAAACATTAAACAAATATTGAATTTAATTTTAAGTTAAATATAAACCTTAAATAAGAATTAGATAAGAAGTTTAAACCAACATTAAATATAAATGTTAAACAAACATTAAACAAATGTTGAATATAATTTTAAGCTATAGTTTTAAGATATTTTAATCTTCAATATTGAAAATTGAATATTATAAAATTGAAACTTGAATACGTTAAATATATTAATGTGGTTGAAAAATTAAAAATATATATATTGAGAAATTATATAGAAGAAATAATTAAAATCTATGTGAAAAATAAATATAAATGAGAAATTACATTGAAATACAATATGAAACTTTTAATTTAATGTAAAAAATTGAATTGTAGAAAATGTGTGGATGGTTCAAATATCAATTATGAAGTAAGTGTTAAACAAATAATGTAGATATTTGAAAAAATATTATCTATTTAATTAAAAAATGCAAAACAGAGAAATGAAAAAAAGACATTTTGAAGATGGAATTTTATATATATATATATGAGAGAGAGAGTTTATTTGAAATATGTGTTTTAGTTTATTTATATAAATAAAGCAAAAGGAATCTAAAGAGTTAACGACATGATGGAAGATGGGGAAACTAAAGATAAAGATGAAAAAACTGAAAAGAAACAAGCATTGGGAAGGGGGAAATCTAGTGACCACCTGAAGTGAACCATGGTTGTAGGCTCTTTGTTGTCATACTGGTTCTTTGGATGCGTTGCATCGCATTACAAAGATCTGCTGGAACAATATTTTTTGGGTGGCTGGATGAAGGGAATTGGAAAGGATGCTGACTACAGTGCTTCCAACTATATTTGTGTGTTGTGGCTATTTGATAACATCTCTTCTGATGTTTTTCAAAGGATGAATTGGTCTAATGTTTTGCCCTTTTTCATTTTGGGTCGGGTGGGATTTGTTCCTGAAATAGCATTGGGATTTGTTTCCCTTTGTTGGTTGAAGCGATTTGGCTCGGGGTTTTCGCTAGCGAGGAGTAGCTACAGGTTACCAGGTTTACGTGTCTACGAGGTTTGGGCACGTTCATTGTGGGTCTTGCATTCATCTGCGTTAGAGGTAAGGTGTTGTTCCTTACCATAGAAAACTGTGATTATTCAACAAGTAAACAATTGCATGCTAAAAAGGTATCATACAAAATTTAATGTGAATTGGAACCATAGAAATGATAATTATTTTGTTTTATGTGCTCATATGTTTTTTTTAATTGATTTAGTGTAAAATAAAAATTATTATTTATTTGTAAATTACTGGTTATATATTGCCTACACGATTTCCCCGTATTTGTCCTTGTCATTACATCGATTCCCTCATCCTCTTACTACAAAGTAGCATCTCTAGCCTCTTCTCTCAGTGTCATGTCTTAAAATTTTAACCATTTGTACATTCTTTTTTTTGCTCAAGGAAGAAACGGACCTTCTATTCATGTGTAGCTACAAAATGGTTACATAAAATACAGAATGTCAAAGAGATTACATATGCCCTAAGTTGGGGATTTGAGCCAGATGCTCAAGAGCTAGGCTAAGGGCCCACAAAACCGTACGACCAATAAAGACAAAGAGCAGACTCGATGATGAAATAGAGACCATCAAGCAGTAGATCCGCCCGAGAACATACAAGAGAGAAAAATAGTACCCACGAGCAAGCACGACAAACCTTAGCCATAGATCTGCTTCCACAAGATCCAATGGTTATGAAGGATATCGAGCTGAAAAGATGTGCAAGGAATACCTACCTGAGAAAGGCGGTTTTCTCACTCTTCCTGGAGCCAAGTGTTACACGGTTAGTGGCATCGGTGGCATTTCCGAAAAACCACTTGTGGTAATGTGGACGCCTGATAACCACGGAAATTGTAGCAAAACCATCATGGTCTCACCAACAAGCATGACAAACCTCAGCCCTGTATTACTACCACAAGATCCAACGGCTGTGAAGGATATCGAGCTTGAGAGAAGAGTGAGGAATACCCGCCCGATGAAAGCGGTATTCTCTCTCTTCCTAGAGCCATGTGTTCCACAGTTTGTGGCATCGAAGGCTTTTCTAAAAAACCACTTCTGGTAAAGCAGACATTCGATAACCATGTTTACTATTGCAAAACCATCCTATTATGTATTGAAGCTATTGGAGCCATTCTCAGGTTTCGCACTCCTGCTCCTCTGCCTACCATTCCTTTGCTACCTGTTAATTAAACCCTTAACATCCATCATCTTAGTGTTCTGCTGGTTGTTTCCCCTTCAAGTCCTGATAATGCTCCTTGTCTGTGCGAGCCAGAGTACTGCAGTCCTCGTGCAGTTATCCTACCTGAACCAACTCCCACAAGAAGCACTTGTTTGCTCTTGTACCTATTACTCCCTCATTGGCTAGTCGGTTCGCTACTCTGTTGGCATCTCTGCGCACATGTACAAAGCTTAGAGTTCTAAGGATTCTAAGGTGAGATTGAATTCGGTGATATACTTGTGACAACCTCTAGTGGTTTGAAACTTTGTTTGGTGTTGTGCCAGTACCTATCCTTTTGACCGAACTAATCGTTAATTCCGAGTCTGCCTCTATGATTGTATTATGTAGATTGTAGTCCATCAGGATTTCTAAGCCTTGCTCAATGGCCATGAGTTCTGCCATATTGTTAGTTGCCCTCCCCAAATGACTGTGAAAGATGACTTTGATATCTCCCTCCTCATCTCTTATGACTCCTTCGTAACCAGCATCCCCAAGGTTTCCTTTTGAGGCTCCATCTATGTTGAATTTCAGGAAGCCATGGGGAGGGGGTTGCCAGAAAGCCTTTTCCATCTGATGTGTGTCTTGCTTTCCTTTTGGTGGCTTGAGGGACATAAGATTGGAGTCCCAACTATTCGAGAATGTGAGCATCCCTTTGACTAGGGGTTTTCTCAGGAGGTTGCTTCATAAGGGCATTCACTGTTTTAGGATCTGAGCCATGATGTTTTGAGTTGAACCAAATTTAGCTTTGAATATCCTATTGTTACGTTCTTTCCAAACATCCCAGATTAAAAAACCTGGAGTCAGTGTCCAGGCTAAATTGACTGTCTCATTATCCGAGAAGTCTTTCCTCCAATTCTTTAAAGTTACAGTAATGTCATTTTCACTCCTGATTGTTTGGTTGAAGATAGAGGCTACCCAATTCCATATGGAGGAGGTGAATGAGCATAGGTTGAGAAGGTGATCCATGGTCTCCTCCTGCAAACCACATAACTGGCATTTTGAAGGACCGACAAAACCTCTTTTTCTAAGATTTTCCCAAGTCAGAATCTTTTTATGCTGAACTAGCCACATGAACAGTTTGATCTTCATCCAGTGTGGGTTGCTCCAAAGGTCTTTCCAAGTCTTGTCAGGGTTTGGATGGTCAAGTCTAGTGACTATTCTTTTGGCTTCTTTGAGGTTGAATATGCCCTCATTGTTTCTACCCCATCTTAGTAGATCACTTGAGGTTGAAGTCAAAATTTGCCTCTTTTCCAAAATCTCTTCAATAACTTTAGCTTGGTATTTCAAAGGGGTCTCTTCACTGTAGTCTGGTACCTTCCAAATTCTCCATTTCCCTTTGTCTCTTGTTTGATCCCAAAAGTCACTTACCCATTTTAGTGCTTTGTTAATGGTGTCATTTTTTATTATGTCTAGACCTTCTCTGTAGAGGTTATGTTCCTGCTGCCAGTGGTCCTCCCAAAACTAGGCAAAATTCCCATTTCTGATCTGCCAGAAGCTATGATTCTGAACTAAGGGTCTGTTTTCCCAAGCATTTTTCCAAATGTGGGAACCCCTGATGTGTCCTGTCATGAGAATGTGGTCCTTTTCCTCCAATCCATTGCATATTTTTGTTTCCAAAGCTTAGCCCATGGGTTGTTTGTTTGCTTTAGCCATCTCCACCAAAGTTTTTCCCCTGAGACTTTTCTTAGGGTGTCCGGGTTGTGGAGACCTAAACCACCATGGGTTTTAGGTTTGCAGAACTTGTCCCACACTACCAGGACCCATTTCTTTTTCTCTTCCCCTTTGCCCCAAATAATGTTTCTTTGAATATTCGTGATCTACTATAAAACTCCTTTTGGGATAGGAAGGGTTGAAAACATGAAAACTAGAATAGTTTTTAGTACAACCTTTGTAAGAATTAGCCTTCCTACTAAATTCAAGGATCTGCTAGTCTAGTTTTTGACTTTTTCCTTCAGTTTATTTGTAATTGACTCCCAAACTTCCTTACTCAGAGGTTTGTCGGCGAGAGGCATTCCCAGATATTTGGAGGGAAGGTGGTCTCTTTGAAATCCAAGAATTCTGGAGGGACGTCTTTGAATAGAAATATCCGTATTGAAAAAGAAAAAAATTGATTTTGTGAGGCTTACCTCCGTGCCACCAGGTAGTGCAAAATCATGCAGGATTTGTTTGAAGGCCTTGGCTTCCTTTACCGTGGGTGTGCCCTGCAGCATAGTGTCATCCACAAATTGTTGATGAGTCAATGTGTCCCCATTATGGGTGAGTTTTAGTCCCTTGCTTTTTCCTTCCTCCTAGGCAAAATTGATCATTCTGCCCAATCCTTCCATCATGAGAATGAAGAGAAATGGGGAAAGAGGATCTCCTTGCCTGAGGCCCCTTGATGGCCTGAAGGTTCTTGATGGAGAGCCATTGAGAAGGATTGAGAAACTTGTCGTGGTAACCAGGGCCATGACCCACTTTATCCAGTTGTGGTCAAAGCTATAAGCTTTAAGAATTTCCCTTATGTAGGACCAAATTAGCTTATCGTAAGCTTTCACTATGTCCAACTATATTATCGTGCCTGCTTGCTTATTGGTCTTGAGGTAATGAACCACTTCGTGAGCTTGGATGATATTATTGAGAATTTGTCTACCTTCCACATATCCAGTCTGCTCCTCTAACACGAGTGTTGGAAGCAAAGGTTTGAGTCTGTTAGCAATAACTTTGGAAATGATTTTGTACACCACATTACATAAAGCGATGGGTCTAAATCTGTCTAGTGTCATGACTTTTTCCTGTTTAGGGATTAATGCTATCAAGGATTCATTAATCGCTCTAAGAACTATTCTTTATTTTCTCGAGTCCTCCACCACATCAAGAATGTCATGTTTGACTATATCCTAGCATGTTTTGAAGAAGTCTACATTGAAACCATCTGGGCCTAGAGCTTTCCCATTGTGCATCTCCTTGATTACTTCATTGACCTCTTCCTCCGTTACTCGCCTGTTGAGATTATAATTATCTTCGCTGGTCACTAGTTTTGGAATATTATTTGTGAAGCTCTTAATGAGTTGAGACCTGTGTATTATGGTTTCCTCTTCTATGCTTTGAAAATGTTGTACTAGAGTAGATTCCATTTCGTTGTGAGTATTTAACTCCTTCCCTTGAGAATCTATGAGTTTTGTGATCCTATTATGAGCCTTGTGTTTCATGGTAGACTTGTGAAAGAACCTGGTATTTCTCTTCCCTTGTTTAATCCATTGTACTCTTGATTTTTGTCTCTAGAAGATTTCCACGTGCTGACATCTATTATCCCATTCTTGTTGCAGAGAGTCCGCTTGCATTTTCCTTTCCTCTGTGAATCCTTCCATGATGAGAATTTTATTAGTTTCTTGTAATTTTCTTTCCACTTCTCTTTTGGCTTCAAAAATGTTGCCAAACTCATTTCTATTCCATTCTTTGAGCCTTTGTTTGATGTGTTTGAGTCTCTGATGCAGGAGGAACATTTTTGTGCCTTGGGTGGGCATGTCTTCCGCCCACCAATTTCCAATATTAGTGATGAAGTCAGGGTGAGTTAGCCAGGAATTTTCAAACCTGAAGGGTATATTTCTCATGGTTCCAATAAAAGAAGCTTCTAGCTAGATGGGCTAGTGGTCCGAGCCTCCAAAAGGAAGGATCCAAGTAGCCATGGTGTGACCAAAGAGCAGAAGATCCTCCGAGATTATGAATCTGTCTAACTTCAAGGCAACTTGGTAAGTTCCCCCTCTCATGTTATTCCATGTGAAGGTGCCATTGTTTGTATCCATATTCACCACTCTCATGTTGTCTAAGAAGTTCTGGAAGGCAAGTGAGTCTCGTCCCAGCATTCTGCTTCCTCCTTTTTTCTTGGTAAGAGATCTGATCATGTTAAAGTCCCCTCCCATAATCCAGGGGATAACTGAGTGTCTCTCTCTTAGTTCCTCCAATGAGGTGAGGAGCCTTAGTTTGTCTTCTAGAAGTTGAGGACCATAGAAATTTGTGATCAAGTAACAATCTTTATCCCCCAATGGTTGCATTACCATTGAAAGGTGGTTTCTGGTTTCCTCAGCATCCATGATATCAAATTTCTAAGGATTCCAAAGGGCGAGAATTCCCCCCGTTGTGTTATTCACTTTGAATTCAAGGTACTCATAGTTGTTAAGCCATTTGTTGTGTATTTCCCTAATCTTCTCTGCCGAGCATTTTGTTTCCTGTATAAACATCATGTCCGGTTTTTCTTCTTTTATTTTCTTACTGAGATTTCTTTGTTTTCTTTTAATACTTAGTCCCCTAATGTTCCAGGTTGTGAGCTTCATAATGATGTGTTTGTGAAAGAGTAACTAGTGAGATCTTTCATCTTACCTAAATTAATTAGTAGTTTCCCACATTCTAAAACGAGATCATTCTGTCTCCTCCTTCGTCTTTTATTGCTTAGGTTTTTGGTGGAGTGTTCTGATGTGATCTCCATTGGTTTGACCCTTTATTCTCTTGGCTGTCATAGTTCCTTTTGACTCCTGCAACCTTTGTTTGAGACCTATGGAGGAATAGCTATTGTACTCTATCAAACTCCTCTTGAGGTAGAGAGTCAATCCCTTTGTTAGTTCCCTATTCTAGAAACTTTTCTAGTTCAAGGTTCTCCCTTTCGAGAATCTCCTGTTGGTCTTGGTCCTCCATTCCTCCTTCGCTTGGGGTCATCTCCTGGTCCCTTCCAAGTCCTATAGTACTTGGTGAGTCCCCCTTTAGTTCATTGTTTACCTGTATGATATCCATGTTATCCTCTTTTTTTTCTCTTTATGAATGTCCTCTGGTTCCTTATTATTTCCATTTTACCCCCCTCTTCTTCTAAAACCTCGAAACTATTGTGACTTGGTAGCTTGTTCTCACTAGGTTTTTTGGTGCCTTTCCCCCCTCCTTTCCCTCTGCCTCCCACTTTGGTAAAACCCTCATGGTCTTTTCCTATGTTGTTTTTCATGTTGTCCTCTCTTTTGTTATGTGGGCAGTCTCTGAAGAGGTGCCCATGTTCATGAAATTTACGACATCTAAATGGGATGTGTTCATAGTCGACTTCCTATACCCATTCCTCATCATATACTTCCAGGATGACTTCATCCAGGAGTGCTCCCAATAAGCCCTATTAGCTCTGCTACAAATTTGAACAGTTAGGGGTCAAAGATAGCTTTGCTATGTTGTAGTATGCTTAAAGGTGCTTGTAGCAGTTGTTCTCCTCCTTCTCTTTCAGGTTTCTTCATGCCACATAGCCTTGCCTTCTCTGGTTCTCTTGCCCTGAAACCTCTTTGTTCCCTGTGTTCTCTTCATACTATTATCGGGAAATATAGTGTCTATGCAGAGCTGCTAGTCCCACTAAGTCTAGTAGCTACCTTAGAAACAAACAAACTAAAACCACTTTCGTTTTCCTTTATGAGAAGTAGATAAGAGGGGAAAGAAGGAGACGAACCTCTGTCTTGCGCTTGGTTCCTTGCTCGATTCCTCTCCCTTCTGATAGATCTTTGCCACTCGCTTCCTCGTTTACCCAACTTCAAAGATTACCTGTAGAATCAAAGCAGCATAATACTATCCAAGAACATAGATCAACTATCATAAACAATATAGGACCAGATATATATTGACCACACAAATGCATACATCATCAATCATACAAGAATGTGGAGGAAAGCTTGAATAGCTTTATTAATAATCAAGGAAAGCAAAGAGGATTACAACCAATTGTTCTGACCAAGCATCATCCTCTCAGCAAGAAAGCCCTTCTTCACCACATGAAAAGCTTAGATCACCCAACACTATGATGTTGCACCAAGAAACTAGCAGCACTTCCTTACAAGATACGAAATTCCAGCCTCTGGATCTCTGGGATGAGGGATCCATATATAGATGTTTGTAAGGAGGGTGAGTCAGCTTTTGAGGTTTGATTAGTGTCCTCTCTCTGATAGTTCTTGATTCCACTTGGAGATTGATGATCTCTTACTCATCCCTGGGCGAATGCAGAGAGGCAAGTGTCACAGGAGAAGTTTCTGGAAGATTCCATGATCCTCCACCTTGTAGATTGACCCTGCCATTTGTCCACTCTTGCCCATCGCACCCTATAGAAGAGCTTTTCAAGATGCATCTCACCTCCCATGAGTATTTAGGTGGGATGCAGCGCACTTTGACCATGTAGCAAGTGAGATGGTCCAGTTTTGACCAGTTCTGAGTAGTTTTTCATGGAGAACTTTTGGCAGAAGATGTAATTAGTTGACCTTGTTCTTTTAGAGGTTGGAACAACACTTTTAGGGACTTAAGAGCCCTTGTTTTATGGACATTTATGATTGGGGTTGCAGTGCCCAAAAATGTCTATAACAGTTGCCCCCTAAAGCATGAGGTCGTTAGTCTTTTTTTGATGTCGAGTGAAATGCTTTATCATGAGGATCTGAAATTTTTTCAAGCTGGAAGGCGACCTGTAATAAGATAAAATATAATACATTATCTTCATAATATTTTCATGATCTAGCTGAGGCAAGCATTCCCATGCTCAGCTTTATAAATTCATTTTCATGTACATAAGACAGACAATCGTCTGAGTGTAGACTGATGATTCTGGTAGAGCCATCATCCCTTAGGTTGGATGATTATCTGTGCAGTAATGATGTACATTTGATGTTTTATTTTCCTGACTATATAACGCAACCCGGATGGATGAAACTAGATCTGGGGTCTTCAATCTCGTTCGATCTTCACTCAAAGTACAAGTCGATCCATGTGAGAGATGTTTTGGAGTCAAACATGGAAATACATCGCCTGATTACCAGCCAATGATGTAAGTTGTTAACAGGCACGAGAGGAATCACCGATAATGATGATGATCCTCAAGGTACTACAGTACAATTCACGTGGTGTGAATAAGGGACTTGGCATTGAACACCACGCAAAATCTTTCGGTCGAAGGCCATTGATGTAAACCTGTCGCCAGAAGTGAGAAACTTGCCATTGAGGCATGCAAGTTTCAAATGTACTGAAAGGGTTGTTCCAAGATTGACTTCTCTGATAATGAGTTGATGTCGACAAGAAGTGATCTGTCATAGGAGGGCCTTAGTGAATCCCACATCAATGACATGGAACAGAGCAAATGATTTTAATGGAGGTGAAAACGATTTGATGACATAAGATTCAGGGTGGTGGTCATGAAAGAATGGAGCGTAAATGTATTGCAGTGGATGAGACACAGGTGAATTCTCTGAGCGACTTCTATTGAACATATCAGTGACACTGACATGATGGATCGGTGGCATTAACCCTAAATATTGATGGTGTGATGGACCAATGGTGATATGACCAATGAATCGAACAACCCAACCCGACTCGGATGCGGAGTGAAAGTGTCATGTTCAAGAGCGACTTGCTACCAATAAAGTTTCTTCAAGTTTTCTTCCCAAATTTTCCCCAGTCATTGCTAACCAGTACCTCTTTATTTTTGTCAAGCTTTAGGAGGATAACATATGCTTGTTCTATAATCTGCCCTTCGGGCAAACCCATCGCTATGTTTTAACGAGCCTAGCGATAGTGAAACTCATTCTTGTCTGTATGGACAAGTTTGTCGCTATTCGGTTTTAACGAGTTTAATGACAAGGATAACTCGGTACTTTTCAATTTTAGAGAGTCTGAAAAAGGGACGTAAAGAAAACTCCAACAATCCTTTTTCGTCATATAATCCCTTATGTCTGAAAATGTATAAAACAATATAAAAGGGATGAATTTTTGGTACTTTTAACGAGCCGAACAAAACAAGAACTCGATATTTTGTGTAATGATCCCTCGAGTCCAAAAAGATTAAAATCTAAAGGATGGATAGCACTTCCGGTCCCTTTAACGAGCTGGAGAGGCCAATTGCTCAGCAATCTTTTCATATTTTATGAGTCAGTTGAAAAGAGCTTAAAGGAGACTCGTCTTTTGAGGAACGAGTGATAAATTCGGGTAGCAACTAATTCCAGGTAAGGTTTGGAATTTTCCAATCACGACAGTGTCACAAGGATGGCTAACAGGATCACTCTTCGCCGCTGTTCCTCAAAAAGGGTAAACAATCAAATGGAGGTGAATGATCGGCCAATACAGAGTGGAGGTGATGATGAGAACACGACCAAGGCTTCAAAGGCTGATGATAATGCATTCACAATGGTTATTTACTGGAAATTGGTTCATTTTTTAATGAGCTTAAACTCTGGGGGAACATTTGCTCATTGCTTATGTTTATTTTTTAACGAGCTTGAATTCCGCGTTAAAATTGCTCGAGGCGGGTTTATTTTTTAACGAGCTTGAACCCTGCAGTAACACTGCTCATGATAAGTTTGCATGCCCCCAGCATAATAACACAAATCGAGGTGCATGCCCCCCAAGCTTCATTGCATTCAACTCGGTGGTTGGAATGAAGGTTTACCTTTGAGATTTGGAAAGGGATTTGTTTCATTTTTTAGTGAGGTTGACATAGTAAAAGAACGCTCCTCATGACTCCTTGTTTCATTTTTTAATGAGGTCGACACGAGATAAGAAACATCCTCGGAATCCACCGTATTTACAGTATTTGATAGAAAATCAAAATACGTTTTCGACACAAGAGGTACCATATTCCTTAGACCTATCTATCCAAACACTTGTTGAGCGTTGATTTGGGTTCCCCCCCCAGGCCAAGAAAATTGATTGCTACAATATTTCTAAAATGGCGATGATCCATGTTGTCAAAATGTTCAGGAATCTTCCGAATCCATTAGTTATAGAAGATTTCATATTGTAGGTTTCCACTGTGGCCACTTCTGCCAGCTTACTCGGAGTCGGTAGGGAAAAAGTACCCATTAAGGTAGGGTCTTTTAGGAGACCTACTCTGATATTTTGAAGCGAATGATTGCTTCCATGGATCATTGGAATGCTTCTCATAACTTGTGAACTGTTGGGGAGAAATGTTTGTTGGTCAATGACTGTAATTCCTCCTTGAAAGGAAATGCAATATTCCTAAAGTAGGGCGACACAACTGTGGCCATGGCATATATCCAGGGCCTTCCTTGTAGGATGTTGTAATCGAGGTTTCCGTCGATTACTTCAACATCATTTTCTACTGTTTTTCCCCCTAGTTCAACTTGCAAGTTACTTAAAATCCCGTATGGAGTGTATGATCGTCCATCAAATGCTTTTAACATTGTTGATGATCGCGACAAGGGTGGTGAGCCTAAATTTTTCCAGCAACTCATCGACATAATACATGTAGATGCCCCCTCATCAATAATTGTTCGATGAACAGTTTTGTTGAGGGCTTTCACTTGAATAAGGAAAGCTAGTTGAGTTGGTAACTGAGGGTCATATCCTTTGTGATTAAAGGATACAAGATTGGAATCCGTTGGGTCAATCCCACCTATTACTAATAATAGATCCTGCTTTTGGGAGAGGAAATTTTGCGGTACCTCAAGTGTTGACCTAGCGAACGACGATTGGGCTAGGTCCTCTACTATATTATAATTCTGTGCTACTTTGGCACGAGGATTAAATGTCTATTTGTGTACTAATCCCTTTGGCGGCTTTATCATTGGTTCAGGAATGATGGGTGGCACAACTTCGGTCAAAGTTGTTGTCGAACTACTAGGTTGTTCATTAGCCTTATTATTCGACAGCTATGGATTGCCATAATCTTTATTCCTTGTCAAAGCATCATTTTGCTGCTTTGAGATAGAAAACATAAGCACTTGGGATTGGGAAGCATTTTGATTAGCAACCAGTTTGGTTCCCGGGTTTGGAAACGGATCAGTCAATACTGCTAAGGTTTTTGAACTCTTAAAGAGTTTCTTAACTTCAGCTTTATGTGGACAATCTCTCGTCCGATGATCCTCATCGCATATCTGACACGCTGCAGGGGGTTTCCTTTGCCCAGAAGGGTTTGCAGAAGGTTTTTACTCATCCTGCTTCTTTTTTCTCCCTTTCTTTTTCTTCTTGCCCCCTGGTTGCTTCAGTTGTTTGCCCTTGTCGGTCGACACAGAATTTACCTCTGAGGCAAGAAGTTCTTCATTTGCATTTTGATCAGAAATCTTACAAGCTTTCTTAGATGTAGCCTTTGTCGATTTCGTGTTTGTCGTACCTATCACACCATCTCTGGCATGAGAGTCTTTGTTTGATTTAGGAGGGGGAGGAACGGAAAATTCTGGTCTAGGAGCATGAGGTATTTTATCGTAGAGCATGCCAGACTGAGTATAGATCAAGTCTAGATATTGTGCACGAGCAATAACTTGCTCTTTAGTGACGAATCCTCCCTTTGCCACATCTTCTGTGATAGAAGGTAATAATGACTTAATAAACCATTCAGCTAGCAGCTGATCAGGAACATATGTTTTTACCATTTTGCGACGACGTCACCACTCATGAATATGATCAGATATGTGAGTGGTCGTTGTCTGTTTGAAATTGGTAAGAAGCTCTATTCCTGTTTCGTACCTTATTGGTAACTGAAAATTGGTTAAAAAGGTTGTGGCTAGGGTGCTGAAGTTATCGAATGAAGCTCTAGGCAATTCGATATACCATTTTGTTGCCGAACCAGTTAATGTTCGCTGAAAAAGGCAAAGCCTAATCGAATCATTGTTTAGAGTGTTAGATGAACACCACAGATGAAAGGTCATCACATGATTCGATGGGTCTTCACCCGGATTTCCATTAAATTTAGGAATATCTGACGAAAGTTTATGCAGAATCGCCGGCCACCAAGGGGCATAAGCAATTGGATCATTCATCAGCCGGTTTATATCTGGTAATTCTAGAGTTGCTACAAAGGGTAACTATTGATTCAGGTTTGGTGAATCATACCCAGGATAAGATGGGATGGCCTGAGCAGTTGGTATTTGCATACCAGCATAATTTATTTGATGCTGGTAACTTTGGTAAGGTTGATGGGCATAACCATTGTAGAATGGTTGAATTTGACTGTTTTGAATATACGACTGCCCATTATTTGCAAAGATTTGTTGCTCAGATCATTGGTATACTTGTTGGAATTGTGGTTGTTGGTATTGCACCAGCCACAGTTGTGAAGCCATGTGCTGTTGTCCAATACTGGCCGTTTGACCAAGATGAGGGGCAATTTTACCCATTTGGGCCTGTGTCATTCCACTAGTTGGGGATTGTGGTTGAGTCGCAGGGACAAGAGGCTATTGCATTACAACCTGAGAAACCTGAGGTTGGCATACAACAGGCAACGCTTGTACTTTCGATACCGTCACAATAGCCGGCGTAATTGGTATATTTGACATAGGTAAACATTGTTGCATCGAATATACAACTCTTGGTTGTTGAGGCAGTATTGGCACCCAACCGCTAGATGTAATTCCAGCATAACCTCAATTTTGTTGTGAACTCTCGTATGGTTGTCCTCCCAGAGGAGACAATGAAAGGGTATATTGCCCCCCATACAGCGGTAATCTGGTACTCAAAGGAATTGTTTGTCCTTGAGGACCGGACTGCCAAATTGACACCCTGAAGGATCAATTTGCTGAGACTCAACATAAGAGTTCCCATATACTATTCCAAATGAACAAACAAGAATGGACCATACTGTCAAAATAGCCCCTGAGTGGGCCCCTTCTAGCATTTGAGAGCTAGTTGGGATAGATGGTATGCCGGCGAACATTGTTGGAGTGACAGCAGGAAGTTCTACCGTTGCTGTGTCGGATGACACAGTCCTAGATGTCGACAGTTGTTCAGACATTTCTAGTCTATCCAAAAGATTTCCTAGCGATTCTACAGGAGCTTCTGGTGATGGTAGACTAATTTCTAATGAAGAAGGATATAGAGTGATCCCGACTCCAAATTGTGATGGAGTACTAGATGGAGGATCCTCCATAATCTCTTCTATAGCAATCAGACCAGGTGGAAGAGGTAGACCGTCAGGTCCGTAAAATATTTCTGGTGCCGAAGAAGGTATAGAATCTACAATGACAGATGTTCTGGGAGTAACACCTTCTGAATCAGCTGTAGATGGAGCTGGTTCAGTAACACAAGTGTTTACCTTCACACTAGGATCAGTTCTACTTTCCTTTGGTGGATGCTGAACTTCTTCTGTAAAGGCAGGGATACCAGAAATGTTTGGAGCAACCGGAGTCTCCGATGGTGTTGGAACACTTGTTCTAACTTTACCAGGGGATTTGGAACCGGTTAAACAAGTTCCCTTTGTCCATAACAGTTTTGATTTTGGAGACAAAGACAGTTGACTCGGAAGCCTCTGCGAACGATGGGGTTTCAATTGACTTTCTTCCACGATTGTGGATTACTCGATCAACTAAAAATCAAGGGGAAGTATGTTTCTGAATTAAATGAATTTTAGATGCTTTGAAACAACTTGTTTTTTCAATTTTTAAGATTCGAGAAAAAACAAAATATGACTCTAGTCGCCTTCGATTTTTAATGAGCTTGAAGTGACAAGTGCTCAGATGGACCTTTTCCTTTAAGGAGTCTGAAAAGGAACGAAAGAGACTGCTCTAGAAATCTAGACAGAGGGATTACCAAACCAATCACAAAACTGTAGAATACTTTTTACGGTATGGCAGTCAATCTTCCCGAATGTTGTGTTCAGTTCATTTCGATTGATAGGGCGATAGATACAACTTCCTATGGATAAAGGATAAAGCCTATTGTGGTCTCCCAATATATACTCGACGGTACATGGGAGCACAAGTTGGTACTGGAACTTATCATCTCAAAGTGGAGGAATCACCCAACCAACAATGAAAACAATAGTTACCAGGCTTTACGATGCCGGAATACGTGTCTAGCCTAGACTTCTAAATGTTGTGCGTTAGGTTCCAAAGCATTTTTAGATTCATTAAATTTATTTTACATTTGATCTTGCTTAAGAAATTTTCCTTTCAGGTTCACCGCATGATGTAGATGTACAATTCCTAAAATGCAATCTAAGATGATAAACAATCGTTTAATCTTATTTTTGCAATGAAAATCCTAGCTACTAAGGAAAGAGCGATGATATTCTTTCAACATAGAGCAGAGATCACACACTATATGCACTGTCCTAAATCAAACCAACAAACAATCTAAATGCAAATGCACATGCATGTATTTGTTTTTCAGCCTTGTTAATGTGTGAATGATAAAAAGAAAGCTAAGCACAAATCTGAATTATTTTTCAAAGCAACATTACTAACATGTTTCTTTTCAAGACAAAATGAAGACAATGATGACACTTTGCAATTTGGAATTGAAAAATTTCTTTCGACACTTGAAAAACTATTAATTCAAATCAAATACAAGAGTAACAGTGTAATCGACTATCAAGAACAATCAGATTCTATTTTATGACTGAAAATTACACTTGCGACACTTTCAAATCAAGAAACGACAGTTCAATTACGCTACTTCTTTGTAAAAGAGAACTGAAAATGGCTCAAAATACATAAAAACATTTGCAGTTATTTGCACAATGGAGGCGGAATAATAGCAAGGAAGGGGGTTTCAACAGAGGTATACTAACTACAAGTAGCAAAACTCCTGAATAGAGTTGAAAAGAGTGAACACAGAAACCAAAATCTAAGAGCAGAAGAGGCCTTGTCTGATTAGCGCACTTGTAACATAGGGAAAGTGAGATGCAGCACACCTACCACACTCGGAAAGTGCGATGCATCCATAATCCAAAGAAGAGACAATGAGATGATCCAAGGACGAGACTTCAACTGGGTTCCGGGTCATAGTTTGCAGCTAAGTTCAGGTATTTAGGCCGAGAAAGTGGTAATCAGTAAACCAATCACAGGGGTAGATCTAAGGAGGTTACTAGAGCCACCTCGAGGGCAATTAGAGAGCTTGTAAATCAATTGTTCAATTCATAAACAAAACCCGGAGATAGATTGAAGCAGCATTGATCTACTTTGCACTTGCAGAGCAAATGCAGTTCGAAGGCTAGATGGCTTGACTTCAGGCTCCGTCTGTAAGTTTATAAAGCAAACAAATATAGACAAACAAACAATCTATTCGCTCCCCAGTGGAGTCGCCATTTTGTTATCGGGAAATCTAGTGTCTATGCAGAGCTGCTAGTCCCACTAAGGATGGTAGCTACCTTAGAAACAAACAAACTAAAACCACTTTCATTTTCCTTTATGAGAAGTAGATAAGAGGGGAAAGAAAGAGACCAACCTCTGTCTTGTGCTTGGTTCCTTGCTTGATTCGTCTCCCTTCTGATAGAACTTTGCCACTCGCTTCCTCGTTTACCCAGCTTGAAAGAGTACCTGTAGAATCAAAGCAGCATAATACTATCCAAGAACATAGATCTACTATCATAAACAATATAGGACCAGATATATATTGACCACACAAATGCATACATCATCAATCATACAAGAATGTGGAGGAAAACTTGAATAGATTTATTAATAATCAAGAATAGCAAAGAGGATTACAACCAATTGTTCTAACCCAGAATCATCCTCTCAGCAAGAAAGCCCTTCTTCACCTCATGAAAAGCTTAGATCACCCAACACTATGATGTTGCACCAAGAAACCAGCAGCACTTCCTTACAAGATACAAAATTCCAGTCTCTGGATCTCTAGGATGAGGGATCCATATATAGATGTTTGTAAGGTGGGTGAGTCAGCTTTTGAGATTTGATTAGTGTCCTCTCTCTGATAGTTCTTGATTCCACTTGGAGATTGATGATCTCTTACTCATCCCTGGGCGAATGCAAAGAGGCAAGTGTCACAGGAGAAGTTTCTGGAAGATTCCATGATCCTCCACCTTGTAGATTGACCCTGCCATTTGTCCACTCTTGCCCATCACACCCCATAGAAGAGATTTTCAAGATGCATCGCACCTCCCATGAGTATTTAGGTGGGATGCAGTGCACTTTGACCATGGAGCAGGTGAGATGGTCCAGTTTTGCCCAGTTCTGAGTAGTTTTTCATGGAGAACTTCTGGGAGAAGATGTAATCAGTTGACCTTGTTCTTTTAGAGGTTGGAACAACACTTTTAGGGACTTAAGAGCCCTTGGTTTATGGACATTTATGATTGCAGTTGCAGTGCCCAAAAATGTCTATAACACATACTCTCTTGACTCCTACTTGATCTCTTTAACTCCTTATTCATCTGTTTTCTGCTTAATTTCTCTTTAAACCCTTTTCCCCGGGGCTCTTGTACATTTTGGTTTAACTGCTATCGAATCCCGCTACCCCCATTTTATACCTGAATTCACTGTAAAAACCATGTTCTGTAACCCTGGGTGCTTGTTTAAGCATTATAACTTGGATAATGTGACCGCACACTTTAATTCTTCATCGTTCGATTGTAGCCGTTGATTGTCCATGATATGATGGTCTCCACCATGTTTTCCACGTGTTTAAACCTCATTCACCTTCCTCTTAGTCTGGTTGTCCATTGTAAGATCGACGGAAGTCACTTCTCCTCATCATGTGACCTGCGCGCTTGTTAACTCGCGCGGCGGCAATATTAGCCTGCCATGTGGTGCCTTGATATTGGATCGTCGCCTGTTATACGGAAATCACCGAGCCATGGAAGGTAGTGCGAGGAATACCACCCACCTCCCAAAACGATTATCCTGCCATTTAAGCATCGTGCATCTTCTGTGTGTGGTCGCCGTCCAATCATTCCCGCCCATGATCCAATGGCCCAAATTCATTTTCCCACAGTGGCTCCCAATAGCTCCTCCTGATGTGATCATAGCCGTTGATCTATATGATCAGACAGCTCACGATCCTCTCCCCGCTCCCCTGTCTTCTAATAGTCTCCATACACTGATCTCCGTCATTCGATTGTTTAATCAAGAGGCCAGCATTTGTTTTCGCCTTCTTCTCATGCTTCGGCCACTCTGTTCTCGCCCGTAACCTGTGTTATTCACCCAAAGGATGAAGAGGATGATCTACCTGCTGTCTGTGCATTAAGACTCCAACAACTGCAATTAATCAGCAACATGGACGAGGACAAACAGGATGCCCTTGAGCAGTTCAACCATTTATCAGTGATGGAGCCTTGTGACAGTCAGTGTGCCACCTGTTCTGGAAGGACTGCAGAGCACCAGAAAGATTAAATTCATCCATTAAAGCAGTCAAACTGCAGCAGAGACCCATATCTGAATGTAAAGGTGGTGGGTGGTCATTTATCGACACCTACACGCATAGCATAGAAGAGATTTTTGTAAACAAATTCTATATATACCCAGAAACACAATGTAATCAGGTTGATGAATGTTATTCTATTGCAAGTTTCAACTTCTGGATACTGTAACTACCTTTGTAACCTGCAGCTTCTAGTATGCATCTCTAGCTAATACAAGCTTCTTTTGCTGTTGATTCCTCACTTTCCACTACTTCTTCTTTGTTCCAGGCTGTGCCTGTTTTGCATTATTTCATGTGCTGTTAATATTTAGCATTAGAGGGTCTCCCATCCCACCTCTGTGTTAGGATTTAGCATGTATCATTGAATTTGCTTGCAGGTTTTTGTTGTTTTAATGCCAAAGAGATGTCATCCTGTCTGTTTATTAGAAAACAGATTTACAAACCTTTTAACTAGTTGCAGCTGGCCATCACAACGTCCTGTGTATCTGCTGGTGTGACCAGTGTTCTCCATCATCACATTGTCTCTAAAACAGTGAGTAATTGGTGGTTAAAAGCCTTGTAGCCTGGAGGTGTTCACCCATGTCTGGGGTCAATCATAGTAGAAGTGGTTATCTGGCTTGAATATGCAGCATTTATTTCATTCATCCACCTATTTTTCCAACATTTTTTTGAGTTTGTAATGTTCCCGAGCATCACTGATATACAACCTAGGTGAGTTTCTTGGGGTGATAACATTAATTGGCGCCACTGCCGGGGAGAGGAGAATCGAAGCTCAACTTCCCTGGGAGATCAACACAGCTTCAAGCTTTGATGATAGACAAGGTTTGAACACATGTTTTGGTTGTAATAATCTGTTTGGCGACTCTACTGGTGGAAGACCATCCTTTGGCAACTCCACATTGTAGTTCTGGTGTAGTTGGTAAGGCATGTTCAGAGTTACCTTCAGAAATCATCACCTGAACCAGTGCCTAATGCTGAGAAGATCGTTCAGTAGAAGAAAATATCGTAGTAAGGAGCATCAGGATTAGGTAAGCCTTAAAAACTTCATGTTTCTCTGTTAGTGAATGTCACCTTCAGAGATTCATTTAGCTCCTTAGACATTCATTTCCCTTTCAGACCTCAGTTGAAAACAAGTATCCATGCTATCCATCATGTTCTTCTGTTTCTGTCATTCTTTTGATTGATTCATACCACTCAGTCCACCAGTATCCCTCTCATATACCTCAGTCATGGCAGGCCAGCAAGCTCTCACAAAGATAGAACAAATAGTTGATGCTAGGTATGGACCCTTAGTATTGCCTACCCCTCTGAATGCCATGACTGCAAGATGTTATCAAAAATTTATGCAAAGGTTTACTGGTGCAGAAGAAATATTAGCTGAAGAGCATTTAGAGGAATTTTATAGTTATGCTGATAACCTGGATATCAATGAAGGGGATGTCTGCATGAGGGTTTTTGTCCAAAGCCTAGATGGGGAAGCTAGAAATTGGTTTAGAAATTCACCCCCTAGGTCCATTGCAGACATTGATGCTTTAGATGATGTATTTTTAAAGCACTGGGGAAATAATAAAGATCTGCTCTTTTATCATGATGAATTTGGGAACTTGTAGAGAGATGATGGTGAGCTGTTGTTTGAATTTAACCTCAGCTTTAATCATATGTACAATAGAATTCCAGTCGAAATAAAACCCACCCCTTCTTCTGCTATGATTACTTATGCTAATGCTTTCAATTCTTAGTTCTGCTTGCTGTTAAGAGAACAAAGATGTAATTATTTGGCTGATATGCAATCTGCAGCCTTTGAAGTAGAAGCAAATATCATTGCTGCAGAGAAACTTGAAGGTGATGATGAAAGCACAAGATAGGAGAGTTAAGTCTCATCATCCTATGAGCCTGAGATCGAGGAATTAGCTAGGATGATTGAGTTTCTGACATTTGAAGTTTCCAAATTACAGGCTGAGCAGCATTTTGAATAAGCAGATGCTCATTGTTCCTTTTCTCTTCCAACTAGAGGAACACATGAGCATGTGTAGATTTTGTAGAGAAGCAAAGATACAAATGAAGATAAAGGGGTGAGGCTCCATTTACGATATATAGTCATGGAAGAAGAGCAGCCTGAAGAAGAGGAGAAGGCCCATGTTTTGGAAGGGTTTCCTTTCCTAACGAGAGATGCATATGAAAAAGCATTATCAAGAGGCACTGCTCACCAATTTGTTGTAGCTAGAGAACAACAAGTTGACCAGCAAGGGAAGTCAGCAGTTGATTCCTTCCTCCAAGAATTCGAGCTCGAAGCCAGCGCATCTTCACATGATTATGCAGATCTACCAATTTTCCAGCCTGCTATCATCCCCAGTCCAGTGATAAAGAAGGGAGAAACAAGCTCCCCATCATATTTTGTTTCTTTTTCTGCTAAATAAACAATCCCTCCATGTTGCCCCTTGAACACTGAGGCAGGAAACAGCTTGATGTTCAAAGCTGATATTGATCACCTCAGTTTTGATATTCCAAAACTTGCTCGGGGGGCAGCTTTACAGATGACAAAGGAAGAAAATGCACAGTCATGGGACTCCTCCTTGGATGAGGATTGTTCAAAGCAAGATACAGGAGTAGAAAAAGTCTCTGTGTCTCCCGCACAAGAATACAATGGTGCCTCTTTCATATTAGTTGAGCAGGCCACAGGTGACAAAGCTAAGTACACAGTAGCCATAATTATTCAGCAGGTGTACAAAAGCTCCCATAAACATCATCCAAGGAGGAAAATAAATAGAAGGGAAATGAAGTTTGATCAATATCTACCTCTTAAGCTCAAATGTCCTAAATTGTTTGAGGTAGAGGATCAAATAAATCCTGTCTTGCTAATCTATGATGAACCGGATCACAGGAAACAATTTTGATGGCCCAGCAGATGAGCAGTTTTTGAAGTTTTGGTTTTTCAGGTTTTAATCATTTTAAACAGTTTCGTGTTCAATTTTAATATAGACTTAGTTGACTCCATGCCCAATGGATACTAGCCAAATGTTTTTGAAGCTAGTTTTATGTGGAAGCATTGGTCTACAGTTCTTGACACCTCACAGGGAGGATCTCATCCCCAACAGGAGCCAATGTTAGCTCTGCTACAAATTTGAACAGTTAGGGGTCAAGGACAACTTTGCTATGTTGCAGTATGCTTAAAGGTGCTTGCAGCAGTTGTTCTCCTCCTTCTCTTTCGGGTTTCTTCGTCCTACATAGCCCTGCCTTCTCTGGTTCTCTTGGCCCAAAACCTATGTGTTCCCCATGTTCTCTTCATACTTTCTTGACTCTTGCTTGATCTCTTTAACTCCTTATTCATCTGTTTTCTGCTTAATTTCTCTTTAAACCCTTTTCCCTAGGGCTTCTGCACGTTTTGGTTTAACTTCTATCGAATCTCGCTACCCCCATTTTATACCTGCATTCACTGTGAAAACCATGTTCTGTAACCCCGGGTGCTCGTTTAAGCATTATAACCTGGATAATGTGATCGCGCGCTTTAATTCTTCATTGTTCAATCATAGTCGTCAATCGTCCATGATTCGATGGTCTCCGCCATGTTTTCCATGTGTTTAAACCTCGTGCACCTTCCTCTTAGTCTGGTCGTCCATCGTAATATCAATGGTAGTCGTTTCTCCTCATCAAGTGACCTGCGCGCTCGTTAACCTGTGAGGCAGCGGTATTAGCCTGCCACACGGTGCCTTGATATTGGATCGTAGCCCATTATACGGAAACCGCCGAGACATGGAAGGCTGTGCGGGGAATACCGCCTGCCTCCAAAAACCATTATGTCACCTTTTAAGTGCCGTGCATCTTCTGTGTGGGGTCGCCGTCCGATCATTCCCACCCATGATCTAACGGCCCAAATTCATTTTCCCGTAGTGGCTTCCGATAGCTCCTCTCGATGTGATCGTAGCCGTTGATCTATGTGATCCGACGGCTCACGATGCTCTCCCCGCTCCCCTGTCTTCCGATAGTCTCCATACACTGATCTCCGCCGTCAGATTGTTTAATCTGACGGCCATTATTTGTTTTCGCCTTCTGCTCATGTTTCCGCCACTCTGTTCTCACCCGTAACCTGTGTTAGTCAGCTGAAGGATGAAGAGGATGATCTACCTGCACTCTGCGAGTTAAGACTCCAATAATTGCAATTAATCAGCAACATGGCCGAGGACAAACAGGATGCCCTCGAGTAGTTCAACCATTTATCAGTGATGGAACCTTGTGACAGTCAGTACGCCACCTATTCAGGAAGGATTGCAGAGCACCAGAAAGATTAAATTCATCCATTACAACAGTCAAATTGCAGCAGAGACCCATATCTGAATGTAAAGGTGGTGGGTGGTCATTTATGGACACCTACACGCATAGCATAGCAGAGATTTTTGTAAACATATTCTATATACCCAGAAACACAATGTAATCCGTTTGATGAATGTCATTCTGTTGCAAGCTTCAACTTCTGGATACTGTAGCTACCTTTGTAACCTGCAGCTTCTGGTCTGCATTTCCAGCTAATACAAGCTTCTTTTGCTGTTGATTGCTCACTTTCCACTACTTCTTCTTTGTTCTAGGTTGTGCCTGTTCTTCATTATTTCATGTGCTGTTAATATTTAACATTAGTGGGGCTGTCATCCCACCTCTGTGTTAGGATTTAGCATGTATCATTGAATTTTCTTGCAGGTTTTTGTTGTTTCAATGCTAGAGAGCTGTCATCCTGTTTGTGTATTAGAAAAAAGATTTACAAACCTTTTAACTAGTTGCAGCTCGCCATCACAGGGTCCTATGCATCTACTGGTGTGACCAGTGTTCTCCATCATCACATTGTCTCTAAAACTGTGATTAATTGGTGGTTAAAAGCCTTGTAGCCTGGGGGTGTTCACCCATGTCTAGGGTCAATCATAGTAGAAGTCGTTATCTGGCTTGAATATGCAGCATTTCTTTCATTCATCCACCTATTTTTCCAACATTTTGTTGATTTTGTAATGTTTCCGAGCATCACTGATATACAACCTAGGTGAGTTTCTTGGGGTGATAACATTAATTGGTGCCATTGCCAGGGAGAGGAGAATCGAAGCTCAGCTTCCTTGGGAGAATGACACGGCTTCAAGCTTTGATGATAGACAAGGTTTGAACACATGTTTTGGTTGTAATCATTTGTCTGACGACTCCACTGGTGGAAGACCATATTTTGGTGACTCCAGATTGTAGTTCTGGTGTAGTTGGTAAGGCATGTTCAGAGTTACCTTCAGAAATCATCAGCTGAACCAGTGCCTGATCCTGAGAAGATCGTTCAGTAGAAAAAAATATCGCAGTAAGGAGCATCAGGATCAGGTAAGCCTTAAAAACTTCATGTTTCTCTGTTAGTGAATGTCACCTTCAAAGATTCATTTATCTCCTTAGACATTCATTTCCCTTTCAGACCTCAGTTGAAAAGAAGTATCCATGCTATCCATCATATTCCTTTGTTTCTGTCATTCTTTTCATTGATTCATTCCACTTAGTCCACCAGTATCCCTTTCATATACCTCATTCATGGCAGGCCAGCAGGCTCTCACAAAGATAGAACGAATAGTTGCTGCTAGGTATGGACCCTTAGTCTTGTCTACCCCTTTCAATGCCATGACTGCAAGAGATTATCAAAAATTTATGCCAAGATTTACTGGTGCAGAAGAAATATTAGCTGAAGAGCATTTAGAGGCATTTTATAGTTATGCTGATAACCTGGATATCAATGAAGAGGATGTCTGCATGAGGGTTTTTGTCCAAAGCCTAGATGGGGAAGCTAGAAATTGGTTCAGAAATTTACCCCCTAGATCCATTGCAAACATTGATGCTTTAGATGATCTATTTTTAAAGCACTGAGGAAATAATAAAGATCTGCTCTTTTATCATGATGAATTTGGGAACTTGTAGAGAGACGATGGTGCGCTGTTGTTTTAATTTAACCTCAGATTTAATCATATGTACAATAGAATGCCAGATGAAATAAAACCCACCCCTTCTTCTGCTATTATTACTTATGCTAATGCTTTCGATTCTCAGTTCTGCCTGTTGTTAAAAGAACGAAGATCTAATTATTTGGCTGATATGCAATCTGCAACCTTTGATGTAGAAGCAAATATCATTGCTGCAGAGAGACTTGAAGGTGATGATGAAAGCAGAAGATAGGAGAGTTAAGTCTCATCATCCTATGAGCCTAAGATCGAGGAATTAGCTAGGATGATTGAGTTTTTGACGTTTGAAGTTTCCAAATTACAGGCTGAGCAACATTTTGAAGAAGTAGATGCTCATCGTTCCTTTTCTCTTCCAACTAGAGGAACACATGAGCATGTGTAGATTTTGTAGAGAAGCAGAGATACAAATGAAGATAAAGGGGTGAGGCTCCTTTTACGATATATAGTCATGGAAGAAGAGCAGCCTGAAGAAGAGGAGAAGGCCCATGTTTTGGAAGGGTTTCCTTTCCTAACGAGAGATGCATATGAAAAAGCATTATCAAGAGGCACTGCTCACCAATTTGTTGTAGCTACAGAACAACAAGTTGACCAGCAGGGGTAGTTAGCAGCTGATTCCTTCCTCCAAGAATTCGAGCCCCAAGCCAACTCATCTTCACATGGTTATGCAGATCTGCCAATTTTCCAGCCTGCTATCATCACCAGTCCAGTGATAAAGAAGGGAGAAACAAGCTCCCCATCATCTTTTGTTTCTTTGTCTGCTAAAGAAACAATCCCTCCATGTTGCCCCTTGAACACTGAGGCAGGGAACAGCTCCATGTTCAAAGCTAAGATTGATCACCTCAGTTTTGATATTCCAAAACTTGCTCACGGGGCAGCTTTACAGATGACAGAGGAAGAAAATGCACAGTCATGGGACTCCTCCTTGGATGAGGATTGTTCAAAGGAAGATACATGAGTAGAAAAAGTCTCTGTGTCTCCTGCACGAGAATACAATGGTGCCTCTTTCATATTAGTTGAGCATGCCACAGGTGACAAAGGTAAGTACACAGTAGCCATAATTATTGAGCAGGTGTACAAAAGCTCCCATAAAGATCATCCAAGGAGGAAAATACATAGAAGGGAAATGAAGTTTGATCAATATCTACCTCTTAAGCTCAAATGTCCTAAATTATTTGAGGTAGAGGATCAAATAAATCCTCTCTTGCTGATCTATGATGAACCGGATCACAGGAAACAATTTTGATGGCCTAGCAGATGGGCAGTTTTTGAAGTTTTGATTTTTCAGGTTTTAATCATTGTAAACAGTTTTGTGTTCAATTTTAATATAGACTTAGTTGACTCCATGCCCAATGGATACTAGCCAAATGTTTTTGAAGCTGTTTTATGTGGAAGCATTGGTCTACAATTCTTGAGACCTCGCAGGGAGGATCTCATCCCCAGCAGGAGCCAATGTTAGCTCTGCTACAAATTTGAACAGTTAGGGGTCAAGGACAACTTTGCTATGTTGCAGTATGCTTAAAGGTGCTTGCAACAGTTGTTCTCCTCCTTCTCTTTCGGGCTTATTTGTGCCGCATAGCCCTGCCTTCTCTGGTTCTCTTGCCCCAAAACCTCTGTGTTCCCCGTGTTCTCTTCATACTCTCTTGACTCTTGCTTGATCTTTTTAACTCCTTATTCATCTGTTTTCTGCTTAATTTCTCTTTAAACCCTTTTCCCTGGGGCTTCTACGCGTTTTGGTTTAACTTCTATCGAATCTCGCTACCCCCATTTTATACCTGCATTCACTGTGAAAACCATGTTCTGTAACCCTGGGTGCTCGTTTAAGCATTATAACTTAGATAATGTGATCACACGCTTTAATTCTTCATCGTTCAATCGTAGTCATCGATCATCCACGATTCGACGGTCTCCGCCATGTTTTCCATGTGTTTAAACCTCATGCGCCTTCCTCTTAGTCTGGCCGTCCATCGTAAGATCGATGGTAGTCGCTTCTCCTCATAACGCGACCTGCGTGCTTATTAACCCGCGAGGCAACGGTATTAGCCTGCCACACGGTGCCTTGATATTGGATCGCGGCCCATTATACGGAAACCGGTGAGACATGGAAGACTGTGCAGGGAATACCGCCTGCCTCCCAAAACCATTATCCCGCCATTTAAGTGCTGTGCATCTTCTGTGTGGGGTTGCCATCCGATCATTCCCACCCATGATCTGACGACCCAAATTCATTTTCTCGTAGTGGCTCCCGATAGCTCCTCTCGATGTGATCGTAGCTGTTGATCTATATGATCTGACGGATCATGATGCTCTCCTCGCTCCCCTGTCTTCTGATAGTCTCCATACGCTGATCTCCATCGTCCGATTGTTTAATCTAATGGCTAGCATTTGTTTTCGACTTCTGCTCATGCTTCCGCCACTTTGTTCTCGCCCGCAACTTATGTTATTCACCCGAAGGATGAAGAGGATGATCTACCTGCCCTATGCACGTTAAGACTCCAACAACTGCAATTAATCAGCAACATGGCCGAGGACAAACAGGATGCCCTCGAGAAGTTCAACCATTTATCAGTGATGGAGCCTTGTGACAGTTAGTACGCCACCTGTTCAGGAAGGATTGCAGAGCACCAGAAAGATTAAATTCATCCATTAAAGCAGTCAAACTACAGCAGAGACCCATATCTGAATGTAAAGGTGGTGGGTGGTCATTTATGGACACCTACACGCATAGCATAGCAGAGATTTTTGTAAACAGATTCTATATATACCCAGAAACACAATGTAATTAGGTTGATGAATGTCATTCTGTTGCAAGCTTCAACTTTTGGATACTGTAATATTGTAACTACCTTTGTAACCTGCAATTTCTGGTCTGCATTTCCAGCTAACACAAGCTTCTTTTGCTGTTGATTGCTCACTTTCCACTACTTCTTCTTTGTTCCAGGCTGTGCCTGTTCTGCATTATTTCATGTGCTATTAATATTTAGCATTAGAAGGGCTGTCATCCCACCTCTGTGTTAGGATTTAGCATGTATCATTGAATTTTCTTGCAGGTTTTTGTTGCTTTAATGCCAGAGAGCTGTCATCCTGTCTGTGTATTAGAAAACAGATTTACAAACCTTTTAACTGGTTGCAGCTGGCCATCACAGGGTCCTATGCATCTACTGGTGTGACCAATGTTCTCCATCATCACATTGTCTCTAAAACTGTGAGTAATTGGTGGTTAAAAGCCTTGTAGCCTAGGGGTGTTCACCCATGTCTAGGGTCAATCATAGTAGAAGTCGTTATCTGGCTTGAATATGTAGCATTTCTTTCATTCATCCACCTACTTTTCCAACATTTTGTTGAGTTTGTAATGTTCCCGAGCATCACTGATATACAACCTAGGTGAGTTTCTTGGGGTGATAACATTAATTGGCACCATTGTCGGGGAGAGGAGAATCGAAGCTCAGCTTCCTTGGGAGAATGACACAGCTTCAAGCTTTGATGACAGAAAAGGTTTGAACACATGTTTTGGTTGTAATCATCTGTCTGACGACTCCACTGGTGGAAGACCATCCTCTGGTGACTCCACATTGTAGTTCTGGTGTAGTTGGTAAGACATGTTTAGAGTTACCTTCAGAAATCATCAGCTGAACCAATGCCTGATCCTGAGAAGTTCGTTCAGCAGAAGAAAATATCGCAGTAAGGAGCATCAGGATCAGGTAAGCTTTAAAAACTTCATGTTTCTCTGTTAGTGAATGTCACCTTCAGAAATTCATTTAGCTCCTTAGACATTCATTTCCCTTTCGGACCTTAGTTGAAAAGAAGTATCCATGCTGTCCATCATGTTCCTCTATTTTTGTCATTCTTTTCATTGATTCATTCCACTCAGTCCACCAGTATCCCTTTCATATGCGTCAGTCATGGCAGGTCAGCAAGCTCTCACAATGATAGAATGAATAGTTGCTGCTAGGTATGGACCCTTAGTCTTGCCTACCCCTTTGAATGCCATGACTGCAAGAGATTATCAAAATTTTTTTGCCAAGGTTTACTGGTGCAGAAGAAATATTAGCTGAAGAGCATTTAGAGGCATTTTATAGTTATGCTGATAACCTAGATCTAAATGAAGAGGATGTCTACATGAGGGTTTTTGTCCAAAGCCTAGATGGGGAAGCTATAAATTGGTTCAGAAATTTACACCCTAGGTCCATTGCAGACATTGATGCTTTAGATGATGTATTTTTAAAGCACTGGGGAAATAATAAAGATCTGCTCTTTTATCATGATGAATTTGGGAACTTGCAGAGAGAAGATGGTGAGCTGTTGTTTGAATTTAACCTCAGATTTAAGCATATGTACAATAGAATGCCAGATGAAATAAAACCCACCCCTTCTTCTGCTATGATTACTTATGCTAATGCTTTTGATTCTCAGTTCTGCTTGCTGTTAAGAGAACGAATATGTAATTATTTGGCTGATATGCAATCTGCAGCCTTTGAAGTAGAAGCAAATATCATTGTTGCAGAGAGCCTTGAAGGTGATGATGAAAGCAGAAGACAGGAGAGTTAAGTCTCATCATCCTGTGAGCCTGAGATCGAGGAATTAGCTAGGATGATTGAGTTTTTGACGTTTGAAGTTTCCAAATTATAGGCTGAGCAGCATTTTGAAGAAGCAGATGCTCATTGTTCCTTTTATCTTCCAACTAGAGGAACACATGAGCATGTGTAGATTTTGCAAAGAAGGAGAGATACAAATGAAGATAAAGGGGTGAGGCTCCTTTTACGATATATAGTCATGGAAGAAGAGCAGCCTGAAGAAGAGGAGAAGGCCCATGTTTTGGAAGGGTTTCCTTTCCTAACGAGAGCTGCATTTGAAAAAGCATTATCAAGAGGCACTGCTCACCAATTTGTTGTAGCTACAGAAGAACAAGTTGAACAGCAGGGGCAGTTAGCAGCCAATTCCTTCCTCCAAGAATTCGAGCCCGAAGCCAGCTCATCTTCACATGGGAATGAAGATCCGCCAATTTTCCAGCTTGCTATCATCCCCAATCCAGTGATAAAGAAGGGAGAAACAAGCTCCCCATCATATTTTGTTTCTTTGTCTGCTAAAGAAACAATCCCTCCATGTTGCGCCTTGAACACTGAGGCAGGAAATAGCTCGATGTTCAAAGCTGAGATTGATCACCTCAGTTTTGATATTCCAAAACCTGCTTAGGGGGCAGCTTTACAGATGATAGAGGAAGAAAATGCACAGTCATGGGACTCCTCCTTGGATGAGGATTGTTCAAAGGAAGATACAGGAGTAGAAAGAGTCTCTATGTCTCCTGCACGAGAATACAATGGTTCCTCTTTCATATTAGTTGAGTAGGCCACAGGTGACAAAGATAAGTACATTATAGCCATGATTATTCAGCAGGTGTACAAAAGCTCCCATAGAGATCATCCAAGGAGGAAAATACATAGAAGGGAAATGAAGTTTGATCAATATCTACCTCTTAAGCTCAAATGTACTGAATTTTTTGAGGTAGAGGATCAAATAAATCCTATCTTGCTGATCTATGATGAACCGGATCATAGGAAACAATTTTGATGGCCCAGCAGATGGGCAGTTTCTGAAGTTTTGAGTTTTTAGGTTTTAATCATTGTAAACAATTTCGTGTTCAATTTTAATATAGACTTAGTTGACTCCATGCCCAATGGATACTAGCCAAATGTTTTTGAAGCTAGTTTTATGTGGAAGCATTGGTCTACAATTCTTGAGACCTCACAGGGAGGATCTCATCCCCAACAGGATCCAATGTTAGCTCTACTACAAATTTGAACAGTTAGGGGTCAAAGACAGCTTTGCTATGTTGCAGTATGCTTAGAGGTGCTTGCAGCAGTTTTTCTCCTGCTTCTCTTTCGGGTTTCTTCATGCCGCATAGCCTTGCCTTCTTTGGTTCTCTTGCCCCAAAACCTCTTTGTTCCCCGTGCTCTCTTCATACTCTCTTGACTCCTGTTTGATCTCTTTAACTCCTTATTCATCAGTTTTCTGCTTAATTTCTCTTTAAACCCTTTTCCCTGGGGCTACTATGCGTTTTGGTTTAACTGCTATCGAATCTCGCTACCCCTATTTTATACCTGCATTCACTGTAAAAACCATGTTTTGTAACCACGGGTGCTCGTTTAAGCGTTATAACCTGGATAATGTGATTGCGCACTTTAATTCTTCATCATTCAATCGTAGTCGTCGATCGTCCACGATTCGACGGTCTCCACCATGTTTTCCACGTGCTTAAACCTCGTGCGCCTTCATCTTAGTCTGGTCGTCCATCGTAAGATTGACGGTAGTTGCCTCTCCTCATCACGCGACCTACGTGCTTGTTAACCCGCGGGGCGACAGTATTAGCCTGCCACACAGTGCCTTAATATTGGATCGCGGCCCGTTATACGGAAACTGCCGAGCCATGGACGGCGGTGCAGGGAATACCACCTGCCTCCCAAAACCATTATCGCACTGTTTAAGCGTCGTGCATCTTCTATGTGGGGTCACCGTCCGATCATTCCCGCCCATGATCCAACGGACCAAATTGATTTTCCCATAGTGGCTCCCGATAGCTCCTCCCGATGTGATTGTAGCCGTTGATCTATATGATCCAACGGCTCACGATGCTCTCCCCGCTCCCCAGTCTTTCGATAGTCTCCATACGCTGATCTCCACCATCCGATTGTTTAATCCAATAGCCAGCGTTTGTTTTCGCTTTCTGCTCATGCTTCCGCCACTCTGTTCTCGCCCGTAACCTGTGTTATTCACCGGAAGGATGAAGAGGATGATCTACCTACTCTTTATGCTTTAAGACTCCAACAACTATAATTAATCAGCAACATGGCCGAGGACAAACAGGACGCCCTCAAGCAGTTCAACTATTTATCAGTGATGGAGCCTTATGACAGTCAGTACGCCACCTGTTCAGGAAGGACGTCAAGGCACCAGAAAGATTAAATTCATCCACTAAAGCAATCAAACTACAGTAGAGACCCATATCTTAATGTAAATGTAGTGGGTGGTCATTTATGGACACCTACATGCATAGCATAGCAGAGATTTTTGTAAACACATTCTATATATACCCAGAAACACAATGTAATCAGGTTGATGACTGTCATTCTGTTGCAAGCTTCAACTTCTGGACACTGTAACTACCTTGTAACCTGCAGTTTGTGGTCTCCATTTCCAGCTAATACAAGCTTCTTTTGTTGTTGATTGCTCACTTTCCACTGCTTCTTCTTTGTTCTAGGCTGTGCCTGTTCTACATTATTTCATGTGTTGTTAATATTTAGCATTAGAAGGGCTGTCATCCCACCTCTGTGTTACGATTTAGCATGTATCATTGAATTTGCTTACAGGTTTTTGTTGTTTTAATTCCAGAGAGCTGTCATCCTGTCTGTGTATTAGAAAATAGATTTACAAACCTTTTAATTGGTTGCAGCTGGCAATCACAGGGTCTTGTGCATCTGCTGGTGTGATCAGTGTTCTCCATCATCACATTGTCTCTAAAAATGTGAGTAATTGGTGGTTAAAAGCCTTGTAGCCTGGGGGTGTTCACCCATGTCTGGGGTCAATCATAGTAGAAGTGGTTATCTGGCTTGAATATACAACATTTCTTTCATTCATCCACCTATTTTTCCAACATTTTGTTGAGTTTGTAATGTTACCGAGCATCACTGATATACAACCTGGGTGAGTTTCTTGGGGTGATAACAAGTCCATTTCTACACATATGCGGGCAAAGGATGTATATTTACCTTGCAGAGTCACGTCTGATATCTTTATAAAATGTCCTAATTATTACATATAGCTTTTAAGGATTCCGACAGCCAGTAATCTAAAGGTAAGGAATATAACCTAATCCATACCAGGACTGATGTGAAAATTTCTTGCTCCAGAACAAAGTTCATCATTCAAGGTCGCATGTAGAGGCCTACAACAGCATAGAAGTAGGGTCCTCCTTCAAAAACTCTGTCTTTATCCTCCAGGTTAGTCAAGACCATTGTTAAAAAACCCTTGGACCCAATATGTATAATTATTTCTCCTTTTAGTTTCCAGGTGTTTCTTATCCATGTTTATAGTGCTTTCTTCGTAGGCCAAATACCCATAAACTTGCATATGATCGCATAGGTTTCCATGTGTTCTCTGTGCACCTGTAGAGCAGGATCATTTAATACCACCCGGGGTTTGATATTAGACTTGGTCTTGTAGGGTCCCATTGTAGATCTACCCTCCATTCTCTGACTACTATCTCTAGCTTCCTTTTCCTTTCGAGCCTCCTTGTGGGTCCCTTCCTTTTCATGGGATTTGCTGCTTTCTGACTTATGGGTACCAGTTGTCTTTGTCTCATCCTCCATTGAATTCTGGAGATTGTTTAGACTCTTCTCTCTGCCTCTATTTGAAACCACATTACTGTAGGAGGGAGTGGAGCTCCCTCCTCCATGCCCCTCCATAGTTACCAGCTTGCTTCTGTCGCCCCTTGTTCCAAACCCTAGTCGCTTCTCTCAGAGCTCCAAGGTTTTCATTAATGTCATCTGGTGCCTCTTAACCATTTGTAAATCCAAATTAATATTGACTTTCAAATAGATCTTCTCCTTTATCCGAAGTTTTCTACATATCCAGATATTCTAATTTCCTCGATATCTTTCGAATTCGGCCTTTGGCTATATATCACTTATCCTTAAATAAATGTTCTAAATTTATTTTCAATAATAGGGAGGATGAATCTCTATTATTGTGAAGTGACAACTGAAGGATTTTTAATCAACGATGGTGATATTGCCTGACCCATAACAAGGAAGTACAGACTGTAGTTGTACAAAGTATACGGATGGACTTAAGCTGAAGCTAGAAAGTGTACAAAGAACAAAATTATCTAAGATCCAATTTTGACTAACAAAATTAATAGTAATGAGGGGAAAAAATATACCAAACCGCACTTTTATATTTTGTGTCGCAGATAACATTGTTAAAAACAGAACCTTGCCTTATGGACATGAAAGATATATCTCCAAAGGTTTGTGAGATAAATTCATAATCATAAAAGATAGTCAAAACAACATGAAAACATTCTCTTCGAATCAAAATCAAAAGAATAATCTAACAACAACAAATAAATTTATACAACATTATGACAATGAAAGTGAAGACACATAATAAAGGTATTTGCCAAACAACAACCATTGAAAAGACCTGACTGTAAACCATGCAAATACATAAATTCACGAAGTCAGATTGATAGGGGTGATGATGTGGCACTATATACAATCAAAAGAACACAAAAAAACATCGAGCTATTTATAATCGAGTGCACATAATTTTCTTCTCAAGTTTTACATGGTAGGGCATGTAAACCTAAAGGTAAACAAGTAATTGAAGTGAAACTGGAGGTAAAAAAGTAGTTGAAGTGAAAATAAAACTAAAGGTAAACAAGTATTGAAGTCTATAAAATGAAATTACGTTGAAATAATTGAAGTGAAATTACGTTGAAATAATTAGCAAGGTCATTCATTGGCTTCGTAATTGATTTGGTAAACAACCATGAGTGACGGTCAGAAAGGATTGAATATTCAAGATAACCTTTTTACAAACCAAATGGGGCATATAGAATATTATGGCATCTAATTTTGGATGTAGTGAAATAAATACTCAAGAAATTTGAAATGTAAATTTTTATTTAATTGAAAATTAATTGAAAAATTCAGTTCGTGTGAATGAAATTTGAAGGTCAAAACCCCAGCCAAGCCGAACACATCGGCAATTAGGGTCAAGACCCTTCTTTTCTCTTCAAAAAAAAATAGTTTATGACCAAAGGTGGATGCTTTGTGTTATGTGGCCGAGAATGAAAGTTGACATTGAGAATTGGAGTTACAAAAAATAAAATCCCCATAAAGACCGAACAAAATTATTCAGCGTAAATATGGAAAATTATCAAATATGCTTAAACTAGGTTTCACAAATTAACAAAAGTGGGAAGAGAGACTTGAATATCAAAAAAGTAAACAATTGCATGGTAAAAATATATCATATGAAATTCAATGTAAATTGCAACTGCAATAATTGATAGATATTTTTTTTATGTGCTCATATTATATTTGTAATTCATTTTGCATAATTTTTATTTAATTGAAAATTAATAAGAAATCTGGTTTGTGTTAGCGAAATTTGAGGGTTAGAACCCTAAGCAAGTCTAGCATATCGAAATCTAGGGTTCAATCCCCTTTTTTCTCCTCAAAAATATTTGTTTAGTGACCAAAGGTGGTTGTTTTGTGTTATGTGGTCAAGAATGGAAGTTAGCATTCAACCAAAATAGTTAGCAGATAGAATGGAACTTGTCGAAGTAACCGAAGTAAAAAATAATATAAACTAAAAAGAGAACAATTAACCCTTTCTATAGAACAGTTAAGCCTATCGAGATAAGAGCTAATCATATGCAACAATTAACCCTCTGTAGAGAAGTTAAACCACAACCAATGATGAATCTCATTCAATTAATAATGGTAATAAAATTCATATCGGTTATCCATATAAACAAAAATAACTAGTATTGTGTTACAAAAGGGTTTGTACCATAAATATCAGTCCAAAAGGGAGGGGTTGTGTCAAGCCCATGAGTCAAGCATGCTGGGCAGGCGCATTTAACCGACGGGTCAGTGAGAGTTGGCATGGGTGCATGATGGGCGAGCGATGAGCTGGGTGGTTGAACGACAAGTTTAGGGCACGTGCGAACGGTGCGACGAGCCGAACGAATGAAGGAAATGTGCAATGCGAAGTAACCTTGTGGAAATGACAAAGTGTTGGGTGGTGGAAAGTTTATATGTGGGGGCGGTCTCGCACATGGGCGCCCACACCATGGGTCGACGTGAAGTTGGGGCGAGTTGGACGAAACGTTGGGTTGGCTTGGTGAGTCGACGCCCCGAATGATGGACCAACCGCCATATAAGTAAAGCGTTGGAATGGTGGCAAAAAGAAATAAACTAAAGTTTCCAAGTGTTCATGTGAGTTGGAGGGCAAGCTAACTTGGAGAGGACTGAAATTTGGCAACGTGTAGGCGGACTCTTTGGCCGAAACACTGATTTGGGGCAAACGCAAAAAAGGGAGCTGCAAGTCGTGCGAAGGTGTGCGAGGGCGTCGAGTCAAACGATCGTTCGAGGGCATGCGAGGGCATCGGGTTAAACGACCAGGCGAGGGCGTCCGAGGGTGTTTGTGTAAACGACCGGGCGAGGTCGTGCGAAGGAGTTCGGGCGAGGGTGTGTGAGGGCGCTGGGCCAAACGATCGAACGGGTGAACGTTTGGGCGAAGTTGTTCGAGGATGTCCGAGCGAAGTTGTTCGAAGGCATTCGGGGGAGGGCGTGTAAGGGTGCCGAGACGAACGAGCGAACGGGCAAAGGCTTGCGAGGGCACCGCGTCGAACGAGCGAATGAGTGTGGGCATGCGAGGGTGTCGGGTCAAACGAGTGAACGGGCGAGGGCATACGAGGCCACTGGGTTGAACGACCGAATGGACGAGGGCATCCACCTGAACGAGTTGAGGGTGTTTGGTTGAACGAGCCGAGGGGGAATGATGTGCTGAGCAGTGCGACAGTGAATGAGGTGCAATGGGCAGAAGTATCCTTGGGCACTACGAATGGGGGTTCGCGCAGTGCGAACGGTGCAGGCTGAGTTACACGATTTGATAGATATTGTACCAAGGAAACTTGGGGTTTCCTGCAAAGAGTGTAAAACTGAATATTTGTGAAGTATTGATATTATCGGGTAGACTCATATTTTAGGGAGTTGCCCCTCCCGGTTTATTATCTGATGTTTAAAAGATAATAATGATGAATGATGTATGAATATTTCTGCTGTGCTAATAAATGTGTACTTAGGAAAGTTGAAAAATAAACTAAGTATAGAAAGTAGGCGTAGTCCACGATCGCAAGTATTGTTAAAAAGAAATTGGTTGGTGGTGCCGCACCTCCTATAGTGCGGTTGGAAGAGTACTGCTAGTATAGAGGCGTGACAAGTTGTGTCATGGCCTCTATCAAAACCCGAGTAGTTATCTACAAAACTATAATTTTCATCTATGCATAACTACAAGAAAACACTACTGGCTGTTAGACAAAATTTGTTTTGTAATATATTGATAACCATGATAATAGGGTGACGACAACACCTATAAATACAAATAATAGAGTTCAATTTATTAACAAGAGAAACTCGGAACAATGTGATGTCGAAACCTTGAACAACAGGGAAAGAAACGAACCTCTCAAATGATACTTGTGTCGAGCGTAATGACAATTAGAGAAAAAAATGTCTGGGAAGGAAATAAAAGGATAAAACTAAGAAAATGATAGAGTTTAAGAATGCAACATAAAGAAAATAAAAAAAATCCCCTACCTAGAGAAGCTCTTCTTCCATCTTGAGTGAAAACAATGAAAGTAAATGAAACCATGTGGCTCAAACCTTGCCAAAGTTAAAAGAAAATTGTCGCTGGAGCATAGGATGGTAACCAAAGATAATACCTTCTACAAATGTTAGCTACAAACCCTCAAGCCGAAGTCTGGTCGCAACCCAAAGTTAAAGTGGTGTAGGAAAACTCTCTTAGATGCCCGGAACACAAATAAACAACGTAGAATGCCAAATTATAAACTCTTGTATAGGAGAAAAGTTACATGACAAGCCTTCTAGAAAGGAGTTTCAACATCAACTCCATCCCTGCGTGAGTAAGATAGAGGAACTGCCGAGGGATTTTGAAGTGAAACCCTTGGTGTTGTAGAGAAAAGCTCGAGAGAGAAGCAGAGAATGACATCTTTGTGGCGGTAGAGGGGAAAGGTTGTTACCTTGTAACCACCACCTTCAATCTTGATCGTTCATGTAACCCTAGCTCATCTGAAACGTAGATGCCGACGCTTAAACCAATGCATTAGAGACGTTGCCAAGTGTCATACTAAGAATACCCTTCTCGAAATTTCGAAGGAAGAATTATAATGGATGTATTAAAGTTCCCACTTCGTTGTAATAATCTTTATTTTTTTATGAATACTTAGTATGTAGAATAAAGTCGAAAGGCATATTATCTCCAGTTATGTATTCAATGTAAATCGAAACCAACAAGCATAGATAGGCATAATGTCTCCGATGACAAGAACGTAATAAAAAAAAAAAACAAATCATTGTTTTTATATTTGACTCTCGTGGTTAATGTGAGTGAATATTTTTGTTCTTAGGTATCTTTTTTTAGGCTGAATACAAATTATAAATCCTTATAAACAAGGTACTCGTTCAATTACCATGAAACTTATCAACTTTCATGTAGCCTTGAGATATACAACAGGGGGTATCAAAGGGTTAACTGTTCACTGTTAAAGAGAATTCATATATCCATATAGGAGAATTATAAACTCCAGGGGGTATCAAAGGGTTAACTGTTCACTGTTAAAGAGAATTCATATATCCATATAGGAGAATTAATATAAGTTTATAGGTAGTAAGGAAGGAAAATCTACTATTTTTAAAAATTAAAATAACAAAATAAAAATGTTATTTTTTAATAAAATTTATAATAAAAAAATTAATTAATAAATGCTATTTACGTTTGCATCCACCTAGGTTTTTTCATTCAATAACTTAACAAACCTTTATTCTAAAACACAAAAGTGTATATATCAAGAGTAGAGTTATCTTTATTTGCATGAATAAAACATTATTTGTTTCGTATGGAAATATTGAAAAAAAAATTGTTCTATTTTATCTTATTGTTTAAATATAAAAGATATGATATAGATATATGTTATAATACATTTTAAAGAGAGAATGACATATATACATGGTTTCAAATTTATACCAGAATCTAATACTTTTGTTTCATTTTGTTGTGTAAATAGAAAAAAAATAATTGAAAATATGTGATATTTTGAATAAAATATTTTTTAGTATTTAAAAATTATATTTAGTAGATTGTTGGGATGATAGTAACCATGCAATGAATTTATTTTATTTTATTTTTCATATCTTTGTATAATTATGAATGATATGAAATTATTGCAAACTATGGTCAAAATATTTTGTCTTCAAATATTCTATATATTTTAATTAACACAGTGGATATCATTTTAATAATTATGCAATGTTTGAAATTCCATCAGAAGATCGTGTGTGTGGATATATGTATGGATTAGAAGTTTTTTTAAATGTGGATCTTTGTTTCCTTTGAATGAGTAGTTTGTTTTTTCTATCACTATGTTTGGTTGTGGGTATGTTATGATGCAGATGGTTTTATATGCTCTTAATCTATTATAGGTGGTGCATATGAAATGTTCCTAGAAATATTAATCGATTGTTTTTCGATGTTTCAATGTTAAATATTGTGATAATTTTTTATTAGATCTAATTGTTTTTCTATAACATAAAATATGTAGCATCTTCTTTATTTTTAGCTAACTCAGTGTTTGAACCATGGATATAACTATTTGGGAGTTTCTTCTGTTTGAAATTTTTGCACATATTTTCGTTGGCTTGCTTTGTCCATGTAGATTAGATTTAAGGTAGTTTGTAAACATTGGTGTGTTTTGTTGGGAGACTCAATATTTCTCGCTAGTTGTAATCATTGTGCCGATAAAGAATTTGAATTTACTGCTTTGCTGGTTCACGTGGGCATTGGTTCTTATGTTGGCTCTTACCATAGTGATAAAGGATAAGTACCTTCAGTTCAACTGCAAGTTATCTAGGTTTTAAGAATTAATTTGTGTCAACCCTTTAACAAAGACATTTAGGAACCTTCATTTTTTTATCTTACCAAGGAGGGATTCTTATCTCTTTTTTAGAAGTATGGTCTAACAAAATATGTATTGGTTTTATTGAGACATGTCTCTAGTGAGATGGATCCACATTATTTAGTTTGTAGCAATTATAGGATGGTTTGGAAGAAAATTGTTCTTCCATATGATGGTGTGCCACCTCCGAAGAAGGTTGTATTCTATAAAGGTAAATTTTTTTGGTAGTATTTGGACAAATATTACGATGATTATCCTATGTATGGACACATTATATATTGGTTGGATCTAGAAAGAAACAATTATGGATTTACATTTGTGCCTATTTCATACGTACAATGTATGGCGATAGGGCGATATAGGAACCAACTTGTTTGTGTTGTTAATAACGATGTTACATTTGTTTGGTCACTAGAATAAATGAAAATTTTGAAATTTAGGCAATATTTTAATGAAAAGAGGATGGACTATTTTGGAGATGAGTGGGGCTTTATTTGGAAATTGGATGCAAACATCTCTATGGATATTAAAAATAAATTCCTAGGTACTTAACTTTTCATGTTGTTGATGACCAAGTGCTTTTTGTGGGTTGTATGGAAGTCCAACTGAAGGTATCTAATATGATCTTCGGGGTTTGCACAAAAGCAACTGTTGATTGTGTATGCATTGTGCAGACATATGGATTCCATGTTCCATCAAACGATGGTTGGAATGATTTCATTGAAAATGGCAATGTGTTCTCGTTTCTTCCGAAGGTTGATTCTATTATAGACATACCATCACTACCTGTGGATATTGTTATATAGTGTTTGAGACTCAGAGACGTTTTTTATTGAGCATTGATATTGAACTTTTTGTTTGCGGATAAAGTTTTTTTTCTTTTTACTTTTGTATAATATGTAATTAACGTTAATTTTTTTTCCTTTGTAGAGATTTGATAAAAAAAATCAGTGTTTTCAATGATGTTGTAACAAAATATTTTCTAGAAAGAGAGCATTTTTTTGGAAGTTTGTGTTTGGAAATGAAAGGCTTAAACCTATTTATTTTTTTATATAGTTTGTATAAATGGCTTCTTTCTACCATTTATTTCATTGTTTCTTGGTAATTATTATGTGCATAACAATTGTATGTTGAAATAGATCTAAGTGCGGTTAATATACATATATAAATGTGTGTGTTGTTTGTTTTTCTCTTGTGGTATTTGGGGTTTGGTTTATAGGTTTCTATTTGGAAAAATTTTCAGTTACATTTTGGTGTAAGTATGGGGTTTGTATACCCTTGTTGGGGGTTATTAAAAAAAACAAAACATTAGTTTGATTTTCTTGTAGAAATGTCAAGGGAACTAGAAGGTGACCATAGAAGGGAGCTTGTTTGTGTGGGTTATGCAAAAGAGTGAATGAATATCAACGAAAATGGTATCAACAGACCAAGGAAGTTATAAAATCCCGCAGAAGGGTTGCTTACCAGTGAAGGAAAATGGCGTCAAAAAGTCGGCGAGATGGTCGGTTTGACAGTCGTCAGTATCACAGTAGTAGCTTTGTTTTCTAAGGGTTATTCTTTCATGTGTTTATTTCATGGATGTTGAACGTGTCAAATTATTTTTCCTTTTCTAAATTTTCTAATAATTCCTTTTTCGTTTACCTTTTTTTGTCCAAGAGAGCATGGATACACATAATAATGAGGAGTCATCTGGAAATTGTGGAAGGAACGCAACATTTCAAGATGAACGCATTGATGCGAATAGACAATTTGTAGCATTTGGTTTGTTTGCTAGTAGTGATATTGATGTTGCCATGTTCGACAATCTGGAACAAACTCATGGAAATGTGTTTTGCTCTGCCTTAAGTTGAAAATATGTAGTCAAATTTGTTATCCCTCCTACATCTTTTCGTACTATGTCTCTTGGAGTAGAACATGTGCTTTGATGTTTTTCGTTCCTTTTCCTGTTTTGTGGTATTGAACGTAAAATATTTATTGTGGAGTGCTCTTCTTTTTTGTTGTGTATACCATTGTAGAATGTTATGGTGATGAATGTTGTCGTGTGGTCACGTGTGGAACATGGGTAACCATCTCCGGAGGATGAATTTCATCTTCGTGGGATGAACTGTGAGACTGCAACCAACAATGCTACTGGTAGTGCTGAACACCATTAATATGCAATATTTACTGTTTCGTGCTAAGAATAGTTTGTTGAAATTTTCATTTTGTTGCATGATTTGTCTCTAAGTTTGTCCATTGTTGTGAGGTTTTGTTCACATTTTCCTTGTTTGGGTGCATTGACTTTACATAGGAAACCTCAAAGAAATGAGAATCATTGACGATCTAGAAACGATGGAAGAATTGTTATAAGGGAAGGTAGAGAAAATGATGCGCTTCACCAAGTGGTTGGCTATGTTCTATTTTCATATAGTAATTGGCTTGATAGGATGGTTGACAATCCGTGACAATCTGGTGGTGACATTGGAGCAAGTGTCTCTTGGTGTAACTCTAATACGAATGTTGTAGTCCAAAGAGAAAGGTTGTAGAGTTGTGATTTAAGGGAAACACAGGTGTTTTGTGTTATTAGTCCCTGCCCTCAGGCATGGACTATAGTAATCGTTCGCGAGCTAGATAGCATTAGTTGACCTGCTTTTAGTGCCCGGTCATCAACTATATACCAAGTTTTTTGAAGACATATTTATAAATCACGTTATTTGGCCTCCTCCCGAGGACCTAACGTAATCCGAAGCTACTCCGAAGCTAAACCATATGTTATATAGTTTGTGTTCCCTTCATATTTTCAAAACTGCTAATCTAATGCTGGCATTAGTCCTCCACAGCACTAAATGCTAGCACCGATATTCCATGGTATATCATCGCCTATACCCCTATATGCCTGCCTATACCCCTATATGCCTGCCTGCCACAACTTCCAGGTGCCACTTCCAGGTGCCATCTGCATGTAACCAGGTGTAATGTTATTCCAAATCTTATTAGAGGACTAGCAGCACTGGAAACTCGCCATACAAGAGGAATGATTATATCGCGGTCGCTGTCTTCTTCCCACTGTGCTGGTTGTGCTTCTTCCCACTGTGCTGGTCGTGCTTCTGAAGCCGTCGCTGAATTCAAGCCACATATATTGTTAAAATGTTATGAATTTTCTCTATTTTTTTATCCAAGTATTTAATTTGAATTTTTGCTTGAATTTGAATATATGATTAACTTGAATTTGAATTTTTGAGCTCGAGTTAATTACTTACATGATTTAGCTGGACAGGTTCAATGGCCATCGCTGGAAATTCACGCTTCGCTAGGACTTATGTCGGGCACCGAAATGAACAGAACTCTTGAAGGCAAATGATACAGTATAAGCATCTCCACAGATACGGCCAGCTGCCATCGTGCCTTCGCTAAACCTTCAGGTATATCTCCCCAATTATTATTCTTTTATCTCCTTTCATATCCTCTCAGCAAGCCCATATCTCATCCGCTAGACGGCTTAGTAGAAGCAGTAAGCAGCTTATCTGCTAGACGGCTTGGTAGAAGCAGTACGCAGCTGTGAAAGAAAGAAGTTTTAAATTTTAATATTTAATAAAATTGGGATCTACATTTAATTCCTACAACATTTAACTGAGTTTCCTTTTAGATTTACATACCTATAATTTCGCTTTCTTAAGGGGTTTCCTTTCAAGAAGCTCTGCCCGCCTGAAGGAAACACAACAAAAAAGCTGAGGTTTACACATTCAAATATTGAAAATATATCTTACCAATGTATATAAGCATGTTTGGCATATTACTTTCTCTCAGCAGCTTCCTCTTCGTCAACAAGCATTTTTTGGCAGCGAAGAGCCTCTGCATCCTTGTCAACAAGCCAAGCATTTACCTGCCCAGTATGGCAGCATTGGCAGCATTCAAGAGAACGAATAGATTTCTAGTAGACAACATTAATATTAGGATTTATTTGACTTTCAAATAAATACAAGTCTCCAAAAAGTGAAGTTTCAACACAAAAGTCATTGTTATTTACTTTATGGTAGAAGTAAATCTGCAAAGTTGCAAACCAAATACCAATCCAAACTTACCAGTCTCAGCTCAACCAAGAAACCCATGAAAGCAACCAGGTTCCTGAACTTAAGAATAACCTTCTTTGTTTCTGCACCAAATACAAATTTCTGCACAAATGAAGCTGTACCTGCACATAGAAATGTTTTTTTGCTTGCATCATCTAGTATGGTAAATAGATCTGCGGCTGGTAATGGAAATCTGGAAGGTTTAGTTTGAACCACATCGTGTTAACTGAGCCATTGGCACCAAAGAAACCCCCAACTTAGCGCTCATAAATTTTAATATTTTTCCTGTGCAATTCAACCCCTCGACTAGTGAATTTGGCCTCACTGTGGGTCACTTCAATGCTTCAGATTCTGTGATCTTATGGAGAAATTTCTACCACTGCTCTGTATCTATTATTTTTTCTCTTGTAAAACACCTCATAACCATATGCTTGCGGAAGACAGGCGATGGCGTTATTGAATAGCAAAAATGTTTGCTAACAGATCGTTCTGAGATGCGATTGAACCAGTGGGAGCTGTTGTTTGTCTGAAGGCAACATGACATTAAGAAAACTGTATAAGTAAATTGTATAACCAACAAGTGGCAACCATGCAATGCAACCGTTGTGGTGTTTGTCTTACTTTTCCGGAAAAAACGTGTCAATCAATATCATCTTCCCCGAAATTTAAGAAACTATATTAACTTTTTAATAAACTAAAAAAAAAGTCCATCATAAATTAAATTGAACTTATCGCAACAACCCTATGTTATGATTGCACTACTCCTCTCGTGCACTCCAGCATAAATCAATTAAGCATATCGACGTAGGAAATGGGTAACATTTGTCAAATATTTTAAATTGTTCACACTCCTCTCATCCAAAATTCGTTCCAAATTTTAACCCACAAGTTAATAAAAACTGAATTTCATACGAAGTTAGTTAATAAAAACTGAACTTCATACGAAGTTAATAATGTATACCGCATACATTAAAACTGTAAATATACATATTTGGGAGAATTTTCAAGTTAAAAATGAGAGCCGAGACAGCTTCCTCAACAAGCATTTTTTGGCAGCGAAGAGCCTCTGCATCCTTGTCAACAAGCCAGGCATTTACCTGCCCAGTATGGCAGCATTCAAGAGAGTGAATAGATTTCTAGTAGACAACATTAATATCAGGATTTATTTGACTTTCAAATAGATACAAGTCTCCAAAAATTGAAGTTTCAACACAAAAGTAATTGTTATTTACTTTATGGTAGAAGTAAATCTGCAAAGTTACAAACTAAATACCAATCCAAACTTACCAGTCTCAGCTCAACCAAGAAACCCATCGAAGTAACCAGGTTCCGGAACTCAAGAATAACCTTCTTTGTTTCTGCACCAAATGCAAATTTCTGCACAGATGAAGCTGTACCTGCACATAGAAATGTTTTTTAGCTTGCATCATCCAGTATGGTAAATAGATCTGTTGCTGGTAGTGGAAATCTGGAAGGTTTAGTTTGAACCACATCCTGTTAACTGACCCATTGGCACCAAAGAAACCCCCAACTTAGCGCTCATAAATTTTAATATTTTTCCTGTGCAATTCAACCTCCTGGACTAGTGAATTTGGCCTCACTGTGGGTCACTTCAATGCTTCAGATTCTGTGATCTTATGGAGAAATTTCTACCACTGCTCTGTATCTATTATTCTTTCTCTTGTAAAACACCTCATAATGCTTGCGAAGGACAGGCGATGGCGTTATTGAATAGCAAAAATGTTTGCTAACAGATCGTTCTGAGATGCGATTGAACCAGTGGGAGCTGCGGTTTGTCTGAAGGCAACATGACATTAAGAAAATTGTATAACCAACATTGAAAGTATCTCTTAGAATGTGAGTAAGTAAAGGAAAAGCCACAAGTGGCAACCATGCAATGCAACCGTTATGGTCGTGTTTGTCTTACTTTTCCGGAAAAAAACGTGTTAATCAATATCATCTTCCCAGAAATTTAAGAAACTGTATTAACTTTTTAATAAACTAAAAAAAAGTCTATCATAAATTAAATTGAACTTATCGCAACAACCCAATGTTATGATTGACTACTCCTCTCGTGCACTCTAGCTTAAATCAATTAAGCATATTGACATGTTAACTCCCTTAACTAAGATACAAGGAAATGGGCCCCTTTGGCTTCAATCGTGTTTGAAGAAAAAACTCGAGCAGAACAACTCCACAACTAGTACAGCTGCGCAGTCAGCGGTGTCCATCCAACTCGGTATATGCTGCTTCGGTGGCAGGGACTCGCTGCGTCGCAGCTCCCCTTGTTTTAATTTCCAACGCTTGCTACTTTAGAATGTAGAATTTGGTTTGTTTTGTTCATTTTTTGTTATATGTTGTGTAGAACATTGTTGACGTTATTTTTTACGACAAGCATATTTTCAAGGAAAGGATCATGTATCGGCTCCTCGACTTGTAGTTAGAGAATGTAGAAACCACCAAAATGTATATCTTCTCTATTTTCAAATGGTTGGTCTATTCATAATTTGGAATTTTTGTTCTTTCTACCCTTCTTCTTTTTATATTGGTTTTCATTTTTTTTGGCGTAGTGTGAACTTGATTCCAACCAATTGAGGAGTATTAATGTTCATTGTTTTATATAAATAAATGACGTTGATCATGCCATTACTAGGAAATTTTCTACAGATTATCATTGGGTTCGAATGGTTGTTCATGGGGGGAACGAGGTTGTTCGTTTTCATTTTATCAATGACATGATTGAAGTTCATAGAAAGTTTCATTCCAGGGTAGATAATATTTCTTTTTTGAAAATTTTCCAAGTGTGCAATGAATGTTATCCAGGTATACAGGTTGTAAGATGGAATGAAGGGTTCATATGTTAGGTCCCTCTAATACTATTATATTCCCATTACTTTTATTGTTACTGTATTCCCCTATTGTTATTTTTGTGCCCATGTATCCCCCATTTTGTTATTGTTGTTTCCCATAGAAGCCCACTATTGTTATTTTTGTGCCCTTACATTATTATTGATATGTAGGCTCTGATTATATTGTGACCCCTTAGGCCCCTATATATACCAAGGAGGTCTTATCATTTGTATCATCCAATAAATTTTCATTTTATGTAATGTAAAGTAGATTTCCCCATCAAAGAGGATAAGTTTTAAGTCATTTATCCATCTTTTCTTCAATTTTGTGAGATAGTTGCATAACATTTGGTATCAGAGCTTTGGATTCTAGGGTTTCCTTGCTTCAAACATGTCATCGGGGAATTTTCTATATAACATTTTTTCTACAAAGCTTTAGAAGCTTAAATTGAAATCACATGGAGCTGCAATCTTGGTGAACTTCGTGCCAGAATTTCAGATATTTGTTTGCGACATTTTCTGAGATATGGTCCGAAACAATAGGGTTTTTTAATGCTCCAGAATTCAGTCTCAAACAAGTGACTGAAGGAAAATTGACATATCTTTCTATTCAAGCATCGGATTGGAATTTCGTAAAAAGTAATAGAAATAGCACACACTGTAGTCTCTTTTATATCAATTTCAGAGGCGAAGGAAAAAACAATGATATGTGGAATTATGTACAAGTTCTATCTATTGAACCAGTCCATAATGAGGACATTGTGGGAGATTTGGCATAAAATTATCTTGAATAATAAAATTTTGGTTTGACCTGTGGAATTGGAAAGAAGAATAAGAGGGATACCACAGGAAGGAATTTCAGACCTTGGAGTTATGAAATTACAAAGTCACAACCATTTAAAATTCGAGATCCTAAAAGCAAGAAGGAAGTGTGTATTGTTTTAAAAATTGCATAACTTTTTTTTGAAAAAATAGTTTGAAGTGATTCCAAGGGAAAATTGAAGCATATATATCAGTATTGGGTTCCAAAATGCATCCCAAATAAAATAATTCTACACACATTAAGCACTCAAAAAGTTCTACTATGGCACATGGAGAGGAAGAATCACAACATGATATGTCAAAATTATGGGACCAAGTGCAACAATTTTTTCTCTTACAAAGAGAAACGAAAGAGGAAATAAAAGGGGACAAGGATGGTATAAAAGGAAACATAGGTTTTCAATGCAGATATGGGTGCAATGAATGTCAAGTTAGAAGGGTTGAAAATGTTGTTGCAAGAAAGGGCTGTAGATGAGGACAAGGTAATCCATGAAAATCATGATGATGAAAAAGGAATATGAATTATGATTTTAGAGACTCCAATGTGGGGTTCAAGAACCACCACATTCTGAAGATAGATATGAGTAAGTTTGATGACAAGGATCCCGTAACATGAATACTATAGATGGAGCAATATTTTAATCTACATGATGTGAAACCCTCAGAAAAGGTACGTATTGCATATTTATATTTAGAACCCAATACGTTTGTATGGTAATGTGGATTTTTTCTCGTAAACCACTTTCTACCTTGTCAATTTTTATAGAGGAAATGATAGCACATTATGAATATAGAAAAAGAAACTCCTTCTTTAGCCAATTGATAAATCTCAAACAAAAGGGTTCAATGGTGGAGCACATTAAAGGCGTCCAAAAATTGAATATTAGGGTAACCAATATTCCAGAGGATCATAGGATTTATGTATTCATAGGGACTTTAAAAGGTAATGTCCATCATGAGGTTCACCTCTGAGAACTTGATTCATTGGAGAAGGCATTTAGGGTGGAAAGAAAAATTGAAAGCAAAATTATGGCAACAAGGAAGTCTACTACTCACAACTATAAAGATGGAAGTGTTGCTGCTTGTATCCTTCCACATCCTGTAGCGTTGACACCACAAAAATTGGAGGAAAAAATACCAAAATGGTTTTTTTATAGTTGTGATAGAAAATACACTAAAGGTCATAAGTGCATTGAGAAGAAATTATTTTACATTGATTGTGAAGAGGAGGAAGAAAAGGAACAACAAGCATTAAAATAGGAGGATATATACCAGAAACAAACCCCGGAGAAATAAGAAATCAATTCATCCATATCTTGTAATGAATTGGTAGGAATTACCACTCCTCAAACTCTCAAGATAGAAGGATATATCAAGAAGAAAAAGGTAATAGTTACGATTGACTCGAGTATTACCCATAATTTTATTCATTGTAAGATAGCTAAGGAATTGGATTGCTTCCTATATCTATCACCAGAGTGTCAAGTGATGGTTGCAAATGGAGGAACTATAAATCTCTCTGGAAAGTTCCATAATATTGAGCTAACCATGGTGGAATATGTATTGAATAATCCAATGCTTTCCATTCCAAGGGGTGGTGTTGATGTTGTACTAGTAGTACAATGGTTACAATCTTTGGGGATGATAGCTTTTAATTTTCAAGAACTTTTCTTGAAATTTGTTTGGGAAGGAAAGGAAGTTGAATTAAGGGGTATCATGGGGAAAATAGGAAATAAAATTAGCTCTAATGGAATGAAAAATCTTTTGAATAAAGAATAATGGGGTTTCATTACACAATTCTGCTCACTAGATGTTCAAACATTCAAATCATCTATTTCTCCTGATATTCAAAATGTCTTGGACAATCATTCATGATTATGATCATGCTATTCATTTGATTCCAGGAAGTGTTCCACCAAACATCAAACCTTACATATGTCCATATTCCCAAAAGAGTGAAATTGAACATATGGTTGCAGAAATTCTATAGGCGGGTATTATTAAACCTAGTCAAAGTTATTTCTCTCCTCCAGTAGTATTGGTGCACAAGAAGGATGGATCATGGCATATCTGTCCAGATTATATGGAGTTCAACAAGATCACTATTAAATATAAATTTCCCATTCCTATCATTGGTGAATTGTTGGATGAATTACATGGAGAACTTTCCTTCACCAAGTTGGATCTTCGTTAAGGGTATCATCAGATTAGAATGAATAATAAAGACATTCTGAAAACAACATTCAAAACTCATGAGGGTCATTATGAATTTTTTTCATGCCTTTTGGCCTTACTAATGCAACTTCCACATTTCAAGGTTTAATGAGTTTCATTTTTAAACCCTTCGTTAGAAAATTTGTGTCAGTATTTTTTGCTGATATATTAATCTATGTTGAGTCTAGGAAGGATCATGTTCAACATGTTGACACATTGATCAAAATATTGGAGGAAAAAACATTATACACAAAAACCTCCAAATGTTTCTTTAGAGTACAGGGGGTGGAATATTTGGGTCATATTGTATCTCATGAGGGTGTTAAGGTAGACCCTAATGAAATTAAAGCCATTAAGGAATGGAAAATACGCACAACCATAAAGCATCCTCGAAGATTTCTTTGGCTGACAAGATATTATCGAAAGTTTGTTAAGAATTACGGGATAATAGCAACACCTCTAACAACATTACTAAATAAGGAAGCATTTTCTTGGACTCCAGAAGAAACTAAGGACTTTGAACATATTAAAGAGGGAATGTGTCAAGCACCGGTCTTAGCTACACTAGACTTCACAAAAACATTTATTGTGGAATGTGATGCCTCAGGAAATGGAATTGGTATTTTTTAAATGGAAGAAGTAAGACCCATTTCTTTTGGAAGTCATTCAATCAAAGGAAAGTATTTACACAAACCTATATATGAGAACGAAATGTTGGCAATACTACATGCACTAAAGTAATGGAGACCTTACATAATGCGAGGACACTTCAAAGTAAAAATAGATCATGATAGTCTTAAATACTTTTTGGAACAAAGATTATCTTCAGAAGACTTGCAAAAATCGGTCACTAAGATGTTGGGTTATGACTTTGAAATCATCTAAAAAAAGGGAAGAAAAATGTTGTTGCATATGCACTCTAAAGAAAGGATGAGGATGTGGAAGCATTGCTTTGTGCCATTTCTATTATCCAACTTGATTGGATAACTGAAGCAAGGGATGAATGGAAGAATGAAAAAGAGGTGTGGACACTTATTCAAAAGTTACATCAAGATCCCAATACATATGATACATTTAGCTAGAAAAATGATTCATTATGGTACAAAGGTCACTTATATATTTCCAAGAACTCCCAACTAAAGAAAAATATTTTTTTGCAATTGCACACTTCCCCCTTAGGAGGGAAATCGAGCTTTTTAAAAACTTACCACAGGGTCAAGAAGGAATTTTTTTGGGATGACCTTAAATATGATATTCTTCTATTTGTGGAAGAATCTTTGGTTTTCCAACATAATAAATTTGAGACAATTAAGACCCTAGATTCGTTACAACCTTTATCCATTCCAAGTCAGCATTGGGAGGAGGTCTTAATGGATTTTATCACACATTTACCCAAGTCTAAAGAAAAGAGTGTCATTATGATGGTAGTTGATAGACTTACCAAGTATGCACAATTTTGTGCATTATCTCATCCTTTTAAATCTAGTACAATTGCTACTGCATTTATGGAAACAATTCAAAATATACATGGAAACCCAAAGATTACTGTAAGTGACAGAAATCCCATTTTCACTGGAAAATTTTGGACAAAATTATTTTCTTATATTGGTAATAAATTAGCTCATAGCTCATCTTATCATCCTCAACCTAATGGGAAAACTGAGATATTGAACAAATGTGTGGAAGGATATCTTTGTTTCTTTTTATTTGATAAATGAACACAATGGGTAAAGTGGTTACCTCTAGATGAATGGTGATATAACACTTCCTTCAATATTGTAGTGAAAATGACCCCATTTATGGAATTTTATGGATATCATCCACCATTTATCACATCAAATTTAAGAGGAAATTCTAAGGTTCAAGTAACAGAAGATCACATCGAGCATCAAAAGAAAGTTCTACAACTCTTAAAGTATAACCTCACTCTAGCGCAGAATCTAATGAAACAATAGGAAAATCAACATCGTAGTGAAATAAGTTTTGATGTATGTGACTGGGTGTTTTTATGGCTACAACTATAAAATCAAATGTCCTTCAAGCAAGCTAAGAATGATAATAAATTATCACCCAAGTACTATGGTCCTTACAAGGTGTTGTAAAATATTGGTATTGTGGCATACAAATTGGAGCTTCCCACATCTTCCTGATTACACTGAGTTTTCCATGTTTCATTCTTAAAGAAGGTTATCAGTGACAACATCCCAATTCAAACAGTGTTTCCAAAACTTAACGAAGAAGGAAAAATCATATATGAGCCTAAAGCAATCAGAGAAACAAGAACCCGATTGCTACAGAATTAATTAATTACAGAGTGTCTCATTAAGTGGAAGAACTTACCCACTAAACATTCCACATGGGAGGATGATAATTTTATACAGAATCATTTGGAACTACTCACGCATTGAGGACAAAATTCTTGTAGGAGAGGGGCATGTTAGGTCCCTATAATACTAGTATATTCCCCTTATTGTTATTGTTAGTGTATCCCCCTATTGTTATTTTTGTGCCCCATATAATCCCACTATTGTTATTGCAATGCCCTTACATTATTATGGATATGTAGGCTTTGATTATATTGTGACCCCTTAGACCCCTACATATACCAAGGAGGTCTTATAATTTTTATCATCCAATAATTGTTTATTTATGTAATATAAATGACGTTTCCCCCTCGAAGATGATAAATTTTAAGTCATTTATCTATCTTTTCTTCTATTTTGTGAGTTGGTTGCATAAAAGTTTTGAATGCTTATTGATGGGGCGAATGAGGCTTCTCTTTTCCATTTTAGTAATGACATGATTGAAGTTCATAGAAATTTGTGTTTCAGGGTTGATAATATTTATATTTTGCAAATGTGCCAACTATGCAATGAATGTTATCTTGGTATACAGGTTGTAAGATGGCATGAACAGACCATTGGTAAGAGGTGTAGGGGGGAGAAAGGCTCACATCATTTTTCTCATTTCAACAACATGGATCCAGGCGAACAACTTGAAGTTCTAAGAGTTTTGACACAGGTTGAAGAAATTCTAATAGCAAGGGTGAATCAAATATTGCAATTGTCACTTGCTCGAGGCAGTTAATATAATTGTAGGGGTCATACAATACGTTTTCCACAAGGCATATCTACAATTGAAAATAAGCTTCCATGACATGTTGAAGAACTTGATTATGTTATTGTGAGAAGACATGGTGTTGAATCAAGATATTATGAATGTTATGTGAAGAGACAATGTGTCATGGATGCATTTCTCTTGAAATGAAAATGGATAAATATTATAGGGATTTTGAGATTGACATGAATTTGGTTGTAGCTCTCGCTGAAAGGCCTATTGATGTATCTAGTAGGCTAGAACATGTCGATGATCTTGATCAATCAAGTACGGCTATCGAGGAGTTGGAAAGGGAGGGTGATACTTCTTTGCACTCGCATCCATCGTTGTTTCTATCTCTCTTGTCGAATGATTGCAGGGAAGTGGATTGAATAAGGAGATTTATTGAAAATGAAAATTTGATAGTTGAAGATGCTTTAGACTGGCAAAATATTGTAACATCTCTCATAAATGAATATAATATTGAAGTATTTCTAGACATGGCATTCCCCACTTTCTTCCCAACATGAGATGTTGATTGGTTGCATCCACGTATTTGCAACTTTGAAATGCATGAATATGGTTTTCACTTGATTAGAAACTATGATCAAGGATTTGGAATCCATCCTAGATTTCGATATTTTATTTTGATTATGAATATACGACACATATCCAGGGCATGGCCAGATTTTTTTTGAAGAACGATATTCATGAAAAAACACCCTCTACTATTTAAGAACTATGTCTACAACTTTGCGATTTTCCAAACAAAATATTCGCTGGAAAATTAATGCATTTTCAGTCTTATTTGAAGGGTACAAGGGAATATTGGACAAAGCATCGTTCAAAATCGATTGACATGATCACTCAATTGGGTTTCCCTACCTTGTATTTTATGTTAATTGCAATAGATACAAAGTGGCATGACTTGCATATTGTTATGCCTTCGAATACCCAATGTCAATGGGAAAATGATCATGCAAGAAAGATTCAAAATGTTATTCAATATCCACATATTTTTGCTTATTATATGCACCAAACATTCAATATTTTTCACGAGTTAGTTTTGCAGAAATATCTATGGGCCAAAGACTTTTGGTACAGGTTGTTTTTGTACCTTTATTTTGGGTTGTGCAATGTTTTCAACAGAAGCATTCTGATTGTTTTTTTTTTAATATTTTTTATTTGCATGCATGATTTTCATAGGCACAAGTGGTGGCATAGAGGGTCAGTACAGATCCATGGGTTCCTTTGGTTTCCTTGTACTCCAAACATGGAAACATTGGATTGGCCCGACCCTTTGAGTGCTGTTATGGTGAAGCAATATTTCAACAGATATGTAACAACTTTGGATCAACGTGACATACATCATCATAATGTCATGATCCTTCGAAGTGTTCATGATGACCCATGCCTCTTTAAATACTCAAAAAACAATTTATTGCAACATTCAAGAAGATTATGAGAGTTTGGCTAATCAAGTGCAAAGACACACCAAATGCAGTGTTGATTCTTGTTTGTGGAAAAAGGGGTCAATCCTTTCGTGCCTATATGATACTCCCTGGGAGGTTCATCCTGATTCATCTTTGTACATAGATGAGAAAGGGAAGTAAGATGAACCAACTAATAACAATTATCATTTAAATGTTCACAATGCATATCTTTTGACTATGTGACGGGTGAATTTTGATTTTTAGCTAGTTGTCTCTCGACATGCTATGTTGAAATATATTGTGAAATATGCTTCAAAGGAAGAAAAAAGATCTGAGAGTTATCACCAAATTTTGACAAGATTTGTTGGTGGTAGTGGATGTGAGACTCTAGCGTTGTCTGCATATATAAGGTTCCTTGTTGAAACACTCGTTGTGCGTGACATAGGAATGTAGCAAAGTTGTCATATGTTGCTAAAGTTGCCTCTTGTTGTTTGTAGTCATAGATTCTGCTCTTTGAATGTTGATTTTTTTTTTTACCAAAGCTTTATATTTCATTCTAATGAAATTTCATGCATAAACACCTTTGTGGAGTTGTATCAAACATGGCCCAATTTTTTTGACCATTTGTATCTCATAGAAATGACAAGATCATGGAGTTTTGATGTTGGTCGTAGACAAGAGAAATGGAAACCACGAGAATACCATGCCATTTTTCATGTTTTGCGACATTTCTATGTTGTTCCTAATGAAGAGTTAGAGGAATTTGAGACATTTCACTGGACAGAGTTTTTGTTGTACAAATCATTTAATGACATAACTTCAGATGTAGGGGTTACAAGAGAAACAATCATTGAAAACTAGAGGAATTTTAGATATAAAGTGTGGCATTTTGATCGTACTCCTTTAAAAAATGAAAATAATGAATAATACGTTGAACCACTTTTACATTAAGAGTGGAAAATTTTTTCTCGAATAATTATCCCAAACAATGTGGAGATATCAGACCTTCAAAACAATGGTGGAAGGAACTTTGATAATAATCATAATTGGCATGATACAATGTTATCATATGAAATTATTGAACAAGAAATCCATTTTATAAAAGATGCACAATATTCTGGTGTTCTTAATAAAAATTCAATTATGGAGACAATTTTGTTACCTTTGTCATTATGACAGAATCAGCATGTTGCTTTTGAAATTGTGTTTCAAAACTTTGTTAATGCTCAGGATGATGATATTTTGCGAATGATTATTTAGGGAAATGTTGGAACGAGAAAATACTCTTTTATTCATTGTATTGTCCATGCTCTCTCTGCTTCAACAATGGGTGGAAGAAGTCCAATATTATTGCTTTCTCCAACTGGCATAGTTTATTTTAATACATGTAGTAAAACAATACACTCTGCTTTGAGAATTTATATTAAAGATATGAAATTGTGTAATGACTAGGCTCTAGCAAATTTCAAAGAAGAAATGTGGGGCATTCCCTATATTTTAATTGATGAAATGATATTCATAACGCCAAGGTTGTTTATGAAAATAGTCTCGTTTGCAAGAAGCCTTTCTAGAAAATAAAACTTCTCCTTTTAGTGGCAATTCCATAACTCTTGTGGGTGATCTTGGGCAACTTCCTCCAGTCAAGGATAAACTGTTGCATGCAGGAATTATAGAAGGAAAAGTGTTATGGAAAAGTTTCAACATTGTTTTGACTTTAGAAAAAATTTACAAGAAACAAGGGGATGATCCCAAGTAGGCATCTTTTCACAATATTTTAACAAATATTAGAAATGCAGAGCCTTGTTTGCAACATTGAGATCTTCTTATGACGTGTGTTGATAGTTGCTTGGATCATTAGGAAATTTTTTATATGATTCTTCATCTCACTTGTTTTCAACAAATGATCTCGTCAATTGCATAATTAGAAATTGCTGAAATCATTGAATTGTCGAGTTGCAAGATGTGTTGCAGAATGTGGCAGGAGATTCGAGATTGTTGACATTGATGATGACATATTGTAGCGCAAGGTGTTGTTGTGTCATAGTCAGCATGTCATGCATACGTGTAATTTGTGGGTAGAAGATGGGTTGGTTAATGGTGCTCTTGGATATATAAAAGATATATTTTATTCACCTGACACACACCTGCCACAATTTCCTCTGTATGCTACAATTATTTTTGAGAAGTACATTGGTGCTGCATTTCACAAGGGTTGTCCAAATGTTGTGCCCATAACACCTGTTGCTAGAGGGAACCTACGACATATGCCTTTAAAAATGGCATGCGTCTTGACTATACACAAGTCATAAGGGATGACTTTGCAACGAGCCACTATGGATATTGGAGATAGAGAGAGGCATGCTTTGACATTTACAATTATATCAAGAGTGAGGTCCATTGTTGGTTTACAAATTTCACCACATTTTTCTTATCAACGTTATGAAAAGATGCCAAATAGTTCTTATGCTACACTTAGGAAAAAAGAGGAGGAACATTTGAAGTCTATGTCATTTTAAGGGTTTTATCTTCAACTGAGTTTTTTGGTTTGACATAATGGCTTGAAATGGTATTTGATGGTTTTTGTCTTTTATTCCTTGTCGTCATTTAGTTATTTGTTAATGTACTTTAGTGTTAAAGTTAGCATATTGAATGCTTGGAAATAATCACATGATTGGATGCTTTGATGTGGTATTGCTTCTATTTAACCATTTATATCATGCCTATTAACTTTTTTTCCTTCTTTTCTCATGTAAAGTTATGAATTTTTTATTTCTTTTAATTAATTCATGGTTCATAGTTTTATTCGACATATTAAGACATGTTTAGGCTTATGTTTGTTCTAATTTTTTTTTTGCGTTACAGATATGGAAGATAATGATGTTCAGTATTATGTCATCGATGTTCATTCTATTGGTGAAGTAATAATTTATGTTTCATATATTCACAACTGTTTTGATAGAAAATTTGGGTTTCATCCAGCTTTTGTTCACGAACATGTCTGTGTGTTGGAAAAAACGAAAGCACATATGAAATACTTTTTGCATCTACATCTTAGAGAATTAGGAATAAAAACAAGAAGGAACTAGCTTGAAAGTGTAAAGTATCATTAACATTATCTTGTTGATTTCAATTGGTGTTGTTTTTGTCACCGGTCTGGCAATGTTTTGGAATATGCCAATCATTAAATGTTCTTTTAAGAGCTACTTGAAGTGGATATTCCCCATGGATTTTTTTTTTATGCAAACACATAATACTTATTTCTTAATTTAAATTCCCTTGTTTGCATTTAGTGTTGGTGCAATCAATTCTTTTCCCTTGGGTTGTTATCTTATATTTTTTATATGCATGGTCTTGAATGTTTTTTGTCTTTTCTTTTGTCGGATTCCAATGTTTGTGCGAAAAATGTGTATTTTCCTTATCGTCTCTTAATATTTACCATGTTCTATGTTCCATTCTAAATATAACTATATTGAAATTGAAATGGATGATAGTCCAATATTGGAAACTATGGTTGGTGGTATCATTGTGACAAACATTGCGTTAACAAAAAAAAAATAAAAATCCTAAACCTTTCTCTGTAGTGGTTAACAAATTTTCTAATGTGGTTTTGGATATTTGTGTTAATATTTATATAAATAAGGTTTTTACTTTTTTTTCATTGAGCATAATAGTGGTTTGTAACGGAAACGTGCCATGTTGTATAATAGGTAACAAATCCATGTATATTTTGATTTTGTTAGGGTTTATTTTTTCCTTCAGTTTAAAATATGAAACCCTTGGGTTTATAATATATGGTTCAAATTGCATGCATTTAATATTTTTTTAATATGCTTATAATACCTTTGGTTTTTGGTGTTAATCCCTTGGGTTGTTTATTCCATTCAGTTTAAAATGTTTATGATGTTCAACCATGTTTTATAAATTCAATTATGGTCAACCAAGGTGCAATGTTGCATTGTGACAAATATTGTCTTAAAATGATAAGAAACCTTCTATAATATTATATTGATCTTTCGTTCGGAAAAAAAATCTCTTGAGTTTATAATCAATCATGGTCTAGCATGGTCAACCATGGTCTAGCACTGCTTTCTCACAAGGCTTCTGTGAATATGTAAAGCAAGCATGGTGAACCTTTGCAACCATGTTTTTTTAGGTGTTAAAATATTTATCTTAGGGTTTGCAATTATTATTCATCTATAGGGTTTAATATTGTTCCGTGGGGTTTACAGTTCCTTGCGTTTTTAGTTTTAGCCCATTGGGTTTATCATTCCTTGGGTTTATTTTCCATTGGGTTTATTATCACTTGGGTTCCTATTCCTAGGGTATGATATTGTTCATAAGGTTTCCAATTAATATTCATCACTAGGGTTTAATATTATTCCCTTTCCTTTAAAGTTTGTTGGGTTTTTAGTATTAATCCATTGCATTTATTATGACTTGGGTTAATATTAGTCCCTTTGATTAATATTATTCCCTTGTGTTTATAATCATTTAGGGTTTTAGTATATAACCATTATCGTAATTCATCACTACGGTTCAATATTGTTCCCTTGGGTTTATAGTTCTTTGGGCTTTTGCTTTTAATCCATTGAGTTTATTATTCCATGGGTTTATTTTTCGTTGGGTTTATTAATGCATTGGGTTTATTATCCATTTGGTTCATATTTGTAGGGTATAGTATTGTTCATAGGGTTTGCAATCGATACTCATTCCTACAGTTCAATATTATAGGCCATTGAGTTTTTAGTATTAATAAAACCAATGATGGTCAACATAGGTCAACCATGTTTCTTTTAGGGGTTAAATATTTATCTTTAGGTTTTTGTACCTTGGGTTTATAGTTCTTTAGATTTTTGGTTTTAATCCATTGGATTTATTATTCCATGTGTTTATTTTCCCTCGATTTTATTAATGCATTGGTTTTATTATCTTTTTGGTTCATATTCCTAGGGCATTTTATTGTTCATAGGGTTTTCAATTACTACTCATTCCTATGGTTCAATATTTTCCCTTGGGTTTATAGTCCATTGGGTCATTAGTATTATTATATATTTATCTTTGGATTTCTATACCTTGCGTTTATAATTTTATATCCCTTAGGTTTACTATTCCTTTTGGTTTATAATATCAATCCTTGAGTTTATTAATGTTAGGGTTGATATTACTAGGGTTTATTATTCTATTCTATTTATCAATTCTTTGGGTTCTTTTATCTAGCGGCTCATATTATTGATAGTGTTTGCAATTAAAATTCATCCCAAGGGTTGAATATTGTTCCCTTGGGTTTATAGTTCTTTGGTTAATTGGTTTTAATCCATTGGGTTTAATATTGTTCATAGGGTTTGCAATCAATTCTCATCCCTATGGTTCAGTGTTATTCGCTTGGGTTTATAGTTCATTGGGTTTTTAGTATTAATGCAATCACCCACATTGAACATTGGTTAACCATGTTTTTTCTAGGGGTTAAAAGATTTATCTTTGGGTTTCTATACCTTGGGTTTATAATTTTTTTCGTGTCGATTTATTATGCCTTTTGGTTTATAAGATCAAGTCCTTGGGTTTTCGAATGTTAGGGTTTACATTCTTAGGTTTATTAGTATTCCATTATGTTTATCAATTCCTTGGGTTTATTAATCTAAGGATTCATATTCCTAGGGTGTAATATTATTCATAAGGTTTGCAATTAATATTCATACCTACAGTTTAATATTGTTACCTTGGGTTTATACTAATTTAGGTTTTTAGTATTAATCCATTGGGTTTATTATTCCATGGCTTTATTTTCCCTTGCATTTATGAATGGATTGGGTTTATTATCCCTTGGGTTCATATTCATAAGGTTTAATATTTTTCATAGGCTTTACAATTAATATTCATCCCTGCGGTTAAATATTATTCCATCGGGTTTATAGTTCATTGGGTTTTTAGTATTAATATTTATAGCTCATTATGGTAGTGTATATTACTATAGTTTAAATAGATATATGTAGTTATTTACATTTAAATAAATTATTATACCATTATGCGCAATAATGTACACTTCGTATATCTATATACACATTGTTGTATATAAATGTTCATATAAATGTATATTATTATATGTTAATATAAATTTATAAATATAATTGATATAAAGAGTATATCAACAACATATAATAATGTAGTTGTGCTAATTATAATTAATATTCATAAATAAATAATCAAATACAAACCATTATGACTAAACAAATTTCTTATAAACCTAAAGAGTGAATAGCTTATCTTCTTTTAAGAAGATAATTTCAAATCTAAGAAACTTATTAATTTTATAATGCTCCATCCTCTTCTAAAAGATAAACTTTGACTAAGCAATTTTCTTATCAATATATTATAACAAGGGAGCCACTGTCGTAGTGGTAGTCCTCGCCGGGGTTGAGAAACTCCAGTTCTTTGAGTTGCCACAATGACTTTGGCAGTGATTTTAACATGTTCCAATTTTACACTTTCAGTCAGGATTAGATTGATGAGTCTTGGGCATCTCAGTTCCCTTGGCATACTTGTAATTTTATTGCAAGAAACTGAGATTCTTTTGCAATATTCATGAGCATTCATCATTAAAGACAGAGTTCTTCTCTGGAAACATAATATTACATTGAATCAAGTTCAACACGTTGTGAGAAACTCTGACAAAGTTGTAACAATGAAATGCTTCACAAGGTTGAATTGGAAGTTGCCTTCAAAATGTTCAAGTTGCAGAGAGTATTTACAAACCCTCCTATCTCACTTGGTAATGATTTTAGCTTTGTACATATTGAAATATCCAAAACCTGTTGAGAGTCCCTGCCGGTAGATACTTTTGTTTTGGTATTTAAGAAATAAATAAATGTTAATTTATTTACATATGCCGACAACAACGATACCATCTGCATACATGGTCTGCAATGCAAAAACATGATTTAATTTGCAATGCAAGAAGATAATTTGATGCTCATATCTATATTGGAAAAAAATCCCATAATTATAATTATTTTTTTAATTGTAATAATCAAACTCTTAAAAAGATTATAGATATGAAATTATACAAATCTAATCCTATTACAAACTGCTGTTCATAATACGCATATATCCATAAATGTCAAATACCACAATAAGCCGGTAGATACTTTTCTCTTGGAATTTAACAAAGAAAGAAATGTTAATTTATTACAGACTAATGTTCATAATAAGCATATATTCATAAATGTCAAATACTACTACTAAGCCGGTAGATACTTTTCTTTTGGCATTTAAGAAAGAAAGAAATGTTAATTTATTTCCATATGATGCTGACAGCAGTGATACCCTCTGCATACATGGTCTGCGATGCAAGTAGATCATTTGATGCTCATATCTATATTGGGAAAATACTCCCATAATTATCAAAGTACAATTTTTTTTAATTGTAATAATCAAACTCTTAAACAAGCAGACAAACTACTATTCCTTTGGTTAAAAAACTCAAAACTCTCCAAAGATTCCATATATGAAATTATACAAATCTAATAGTATTAGAAACTAATGTTAATAATGTGCATAATAATATGCATATATCTATAAATGTCAAATACCACCAAGGATCATGACAAAACTGCTTTTCATAAATGTCAAATACTACTAAGGATCATAATAAAACTACTTTCCATAAATGTCAAATACCACTAAGGATCATAATAATTAAAACTTCCCATATATCGTTCTTGACCATGCCATGTTGGAAATAATACTGAGAGGGGGGGTGAATCAGTATTGTCAAGTCAACAATTCCTTTTTCAAAATCAAATGATATACGCTACTTCTGTTAATTATACCCGCGTATATACGCAATTATGCAGAAGGAAACCCGCGTATATAATGTAAACTTTTAATTTACTTTATCTTTCTGATGTTGATTGTTAATCTGTGATTCAGAAGCAAATAACCAGTAACCAGAAACAGTAAAACAGAGCAGAAAGACAATCGCACACAAGGACACAAGATATAAGGTGGAAACCCAATGTGGGTGAAAACCACCCGCTGCAATTCGTCTCTATCTTCTCTTTAATTAGAAACTTCTTTTTACAATTGTACTAGTGCAATCCTTTACCAGTACGCAGGCTGCAACCTGCAGAGAGCTACAACCCTCTCTCGTTTTCCAGCTTCTCCTGGAAGGGAGCTACAACCCCCGTTGCTCTTGCACTAGCCAAGATACTAGTACGTAGGTGCTAGCCTACAGAAGGCTACAACCTTCTCTTTCTTTCAGGGACCACGTTTCATAAATTTTCAGACTGGATCCACAAGTAACATCAATCAAGCATCAAGAATTTCTGCATCACCCAATCACCTTTTCACCAATCAAAACTGAATCAAAATAAACAATTCTCTGACGACTGTACCCAGATCATAGTAACAGTAACCACACACCAAATCTGAACCCAGAACACTGCAGCAATAAACAGAAGCAGCAAGATCACAACTCAAAATATATACGCTACTTTAACAGCCTGAAACTTGCGTGCATACGCTTCTGCGTATGGAACAACCTGCATATACGCTGTTTTAATTCACTGAACCAGCATGTATACGCACCTTTGCTTTACTGAACCTGCGTACAAATCTATAAAAAATAATTCGCTCTTTCAGATATTCAAACAATGATTAACCCAGATTATCAATTTTATAGATCAAGCAAGCGCCACATGTAACAGATCAAAATCATACAGAGATACTATCATTCAAGCTTAAAGATTATGATCCATCAAGAGAACTTATCCTTCTCTTTGCGCTAAGGTTCCTCCTTCATTCAGATCCAGATCTGCACCATAACCCAATTACCAGTATTCCAGATCTAGCACTTTATTAGATATTCAACAATAATTAAGATGATACCTTGCCACATGATCTCCTTCCTCTTTTATAGTTTTAGGCCTTCCACAATACCACGGTCCAAAACCATAATAAACCAATACCACGGACCCAATACTTGGGATCAACACATCTGACAAGGTACCATGGTCCAAAACCATAAGTTCAAATACCAAGGACTAACTACCATGGAGCAAAGGTAAGTTCTCCAACATATACGCGCTTTTCCTTGCATGAAAGTGCGTGTATACGCATACGCGCCTTTGAAACGTATAACCCGTGTGTATACGTGCCTTCGTCTAGATGAACCTGCATATATGACTTTTCCTTCATTCTGAAAGCTTGAACTGAGATCTGTTACCAAAGAGAGTTGCCATCAAGGACAACACCTATGCCATAGCTCCAAACCTGTGACATAATGCCAACAATCTCCCCCTTTGGACTTGATGGCAACCCAAAATCCTCAAAGTCATTCTCCCCCTTTGTCATCAAGGGCAAAGGGTTGTGCTCCCCCTGAGAGCATGCTGAACTTTCTGCCCTGCTATGTTGACCATGCTCCCCCTGACTGTAGGCAAGATCTGCAAAAGATGTTCTTTAAGGAGAGCCATGACTTATACATCATAAAAGACCTTCCTATCACCAAAAGACTCAATACATACATCCATCACCCAACCAAGTGGGGATACATTAGAAATTTACATACGACAACCAAGTTCATTACATGTTCATCCCAGGCATAGTGGGGAAACCAAAATAGGTCGTTACATGACCTTGACACCATAAAAGAGATACCACAAAAAGAGATACATGAAACAGAGACGAAATATCTAGGACAAGACTTATGAAAGTCACCAATAACTGATAGTAGCAGCATCTGTCAATCACCATTCAGATCAGCAACCAAGATTTCCTTCTGTGCTCCTTCTGCCTCTGTTCCACCTGAAACCAACAACAGCTGTGAACTAAAACCAAAAGCTTCTAAGATAATGCCAACAATGCATTATTAGAAGATTATCTGCTCCCCTTGAACCTGTGCCGGATGATCTCTGTCAGACCCATATCAGAATATCTCCAACTAGAGCCTGTCCCTACTAATATCCATCAAACCTCCATATACGCGACTGTCTCTGCACAAACTGGCGTATGTACGTGGATCCTCCTTAGGCAACACGCATACACCCAATTTTCTCTGAAACAGACAAGTTTTGACAGCAAGATGATGCATCAACTACTCCCAGCTTCTGTCTGAGGTATTCAAATGTTTCCCTGGGCAGTGGTTTGGTGAGAATATCAGCAACTTGTTCCTTAGAAGGAACATACTCCAATTTGACCTTTTGTTCCAACACCTGTTCCTGGAGAAAGTGATACTTGATCGGTATGTGCTTGGTCTTTGAATGCATGACTGGGTTCTTTGAAATGTTGATTGCACTTGTATTATCACATAGGATGGAGATAGGTGGTGTACAAGTGATTTGAAAGTCTTGCAGGGTTTGCATCATCCAAAGAAGTTGAGTGCAACAAGATGCAACTGCCACATATTCCGCTTCAGCTGTAGATAAAGCAATCGAACTCTATTTCTTGCTGAGCCAAGATACTAATCTGGAACCCATAAAGAATGCACCACCACTTGTGCTCTTCCTATCATCCACACTTCCGGCCCAATCTGCATCTGTGTAAGCATGAAGTGTGAGATTTGTATCTCTAGGATACCATAAGCCATAGTTTTGAGTTCCTTGAAGGTACTTGAAGATTCTCTTGACTGCCTGAAGATGAGTTTCCTTTGGATTTGCCTGAAATCTTCCAACTATTCCTACTGCATGCATGATGTCTGGTCAGGTACCTGTCAAATAAAGTAGACTTCCAATCATAGATCTGTAGGTTGGTTGATGCACTGCTGCTGATTCATCATTTGCACTGAGCCTGCATCCTGTGACCATGGGGGTACATACCGGTTTTGCATCATCCATGCCATATTTCTTCAAAATCTGCTTGAGATACTTGGTTTGAGACAAGAAGATACCGCCTTCATTTTGTTGGATTTGCAAACCAAGAAAATATGTCAGTTCTCCAAGCAAAGACATTTCGAATTCTTTCTGCATCTCCAAGGCAAAGCTTTGACTCATAACTTCTTCATTGCTGCCAAAGATAATATCATCTACATACACAACAAGTATTAGCAGTTTGTCATTTTCAATTTTTATGTAAAGATTGTTATCTGCTGATCCCTTTGAGAAACCTTGTTGATGAAGATATTTGTCCAAATGGTAGTACCAAGCCCTTGGAGCCTGTTTAAGACCATAGAGAGCCTTTTTTAGTCTACATACAAGATTTGGATCATTCCAAGGATGAAACCATTTGGTTGCTCAATGTACACTTCTTCTTCTAAGTCCCCATTCAGAAAGGCTGATTTCACGTCCATTTGAAAAACTTTGAACTTCTGAAAGCTTGAGAGTGCAAGGAACATTCAGATGGCCTCAAGTCTAGCAACGGGAGTGAAAGTTTCTTCAAAGTCTATTCCTTCTTGTTGAGCATACCCTTTACACACAAGTCTGGCCTTGTTTCTAATTACTTCCCCATTTTCATTCAACTTATTTTTGAAGATCCATTTTGTCCCTATGAAATTCTTATCTTTTGGTCTAGGAACCAACTCCCAAGTGTTGTTCTTTTCGATCTGCTCAAGTTCTCCATCCATCGCCTTGAACCAGCATTCATCTTTGCATGCCTCTCTTACATTTTGTGGTTCAGTGGAAGAGAGCAATGCCAAATAGCTTGAGGCTTCTGCAATTGTTCTTCTTGTTTGTACACCTGCTTCTTTCTGCCCCAAAATCTGAGATTCTGGATGATTCTTTTGAATGTACCTGGATGGAGTCTTCTCTTCTATCCTTGTTTGCTCCTCAGGTGCCTCTTGAGGTTCTTCTTCATCATCTGTCTGATTTGGAGAGTAGTATTCATCGTTTTCGATATTTTCATGATTTACTTGCCTAGGGATGTATCCTTTTTCATCAACCACTACATCAATGTTGTCAACAATTCTTCCAAGTCTTTTATTGTAACACTTATATGCTTTGCTGTGGGGAGAATAACCAAGGAGAATGCCTTCATCTGCTCTAGGTTCAAGTTTGCCAAGCTGTTCATTAGTATTCTTAATATAGCATTTGCTCCCAAAAATTTTGAAATGCTTTACTGAAGGAGTCTCACCATACCAGAGCTCATGAGGCGTTTGGGTGCTGTTCACTCGGACATTTGTTTTGTTGAGAATAACAACCGCAGCAAATGCAGCTTCACCCCAGAAGGTTGCGGGAGTCCCAGACTCATCAAGCATAGCACGAGCCATTTGTCGGACCGTTCTGTTCATCCTTTCCACCACTCCATTTTGCTAAGGAGTCCTAGCTGTAGAGAATTCCCTTCTTATTCCATGTTCTTCACAGAAATCAAAAAATTCATTTGAGGTAAACTCCCCACCTCTGTCGGACTTGAGGCACTTAATTTTGTGATCTGATTCATTTTCAGCCAAGGCTTTGAAAGATTTGAATTTTTCGAATGCTTCGTCCTTGTGTTTCATAAGTCCCAACCAAACCATCTTGGAGAAGTCGTCAATGAATAATATAAATTATTCTTCTCCTCGAGGTGACCTTGTCCTAAATGGACCACATACATCTGTATGGACTAGTTCAAGAGGCCTGCTGGCTGATCCTTCCTTTTCAGGGAAGTTAGTTCTGGTTTGCTTACCAAACTGACATGATTTACATATGGTGTTGTCTGGGATTTTGATATCTGGAAGACCACGAACTGCCTGGTATTTGCATGCTTTCCTTATTTGTGAAAAGCTTAGATGCCCCAACCTCTGGTGCCATAACCAATGTTCATCATCCTTGCTCAAATAGCATTAGTGTTGTCCTTCTTCAAATATGCATAGATTATTTGGAGTTCTTCTGCCTTTAATCATTGTTTTTCCTGTATCAAGATCACGAACGCTACATCCATTTGATCGAAATATTACCTCGGTTCCTTGATCGCACATTTGACTAACACTCAGTAGATTATGCTTCAAGCCATCAACATACAAAACATTTCCAGCTTTGACCTTTTCTTTCAACTGAGCAGTGCCTTTTCCTTTTATGGCTGCAGGGGTATCATTTCCAAAAGAAACTTTCTTACCCTTTTCTAAAGCAGTATATGATTCAAGTTTTTCTTTATCACTTGTCATATGCTTCGAACATCCACTGTCGATGTACCATAGATTTTCCTGTCCTTCTGCATAAAAAGCTATCCCACATCTTTCTGGTTGTGGTTCCTTTATTCTCCATGTTTGGGTGCTTGAGGCTTGTTCCTTTGTCTGCCGAAACCTGCTCCTGCATTCAAAATCTTCATGACCGAAGTTATTACAAATAGAACATTCAATTTCATTTTCAAGGGCAGAAAAGTTGTTATAGGTCCTTTTCGTAATCCCGGTCATACTTCTTTGTTTTTGAGCTTCTCTAGTCATGATTGTCTTATAGGCAACACATTGAGCTGCTTTGTGACCAAAGTTATGGCAAGAGAAACATTGGCCATTGAAGAAACTTCTGCGATTATCAAATCTACCAGCCAAATGATTATAATTTATATTGTCATCCATTCTTGAAGTAAATTGAGAAGTTTTTACCTATGGCTGGTTGTAGCTTTTGTTCACCCTTAAGATGGATTGCCCTTGGTTTACCTGGTAGTCTCTGTTTGTTCTTGATGTAATTCGTCCCTGCTTTACCTGATGATCTCCAATGGGATTTTGCTTATTCCTCCTTGCTGCATCAAGATAACTCTTTGAGGTGGATGCTTGAGATGTTTCTCCATTATAACCCAGACCTATCTTGATTAGTGGAGAACGATGTACATTGATAATCTCATCTATAGTTTCAGATCCTTTAACAAACTTAAGATTAAGAACCTTTGTTTTCTCAATTTCTTTTCTAAGGCCAACAATTTCACATTCTAACTTCTCAAGAGATTTTTCTTTTTCATCAAGTTGAAATTGCAGAGTATCAATGATCACATTCTTTTCTTCTAAACATGTCTTGAGTCTAGAAATCTCTTCATAAAAGTCATCCACATCTATAGCATCCATGTAATCATCATCTTCAAAATCCATTAAAAGTTTATAATCATTACCTTGTTCATCTTCATCACTATTTGATAGGCCATCACTGTCTTCATGAGTGTAGTAAATTTTCTTAGTTGCATTCTATTTCTTGTTCCATCTAACAGGTTCCTTCCCTTTGTCAATCTTATCCTTGTGAGGACATTTGGCAGCATAGTGACCGACTCTTCCACAAGCAAAGAATTTGAAAGGTAACTTACCTCGGAACCGTCCAGTACCTCGTTGAAGATTTTTGACAAAATTTGATTCTTCTTCTTCTTCTGACACATGTCTTGACTCGTAGTACTTGCCTTTGCCTGAAGCCTTGAAGGCAGCTTCTCTCCTGTCTGATGGACCTCCTTTCCTCGTTTCATAAGCAGTTAGAATTCCGTGCAGCTGTGACATTTTAAGGCTTTGTAGATTCTCTTTTTCTTCTATTGCAGAAACTTTAGATTCAAACCTAGGAGACAAAGATCTTAGAACTTTTTCAACCACAACAGCCTCTTTTATTTCTTCACCCAAATTTTTCATACAATTAAGAATCTCATCTACACGAAGAAAATAGTTAGCCACACTTTCATCATTATACATCCTGAGATTTTCATACTGAATCCTGAGGGTTTGAAGTTTTGCTCGTTTTACCTGATCATCTCCTTCATAGCTCAGAACAATCTTGTCCCATATCTCTTTTGCGGATTTAAACTGCATTACCTTGACAAATTCTGATTGAGATAGGCATCCTAATAGAGTATTGACCACCTTTGCATTTGTTTCATATTTCTTCTTCTCAGCCGGATCTGTAGGAGTTGCTGATGGAAAAGTATACCCTGTATCTATGATATCCCAGACTTCTGTACCAAGAGATTGAAGATAGGCAGTAACTCTTACCTTCCAATAAACGAAGTTTGTCCCATCAAAAATCGGTGGCCTGATTGATGCTTCCCTCTCGTAGTTGCTCATGATGAACGATCTTCCTTCAAGCGATCAAGCTTCTTCTGAAGGACCTGGCTCTGATACCAATTGTTGGAAATAATACTGAGAGGGGGGGTGAATCAGTATTGTCAAGTCAACAATTCCTTTTTCAAAATCAAATGATATATGCTACTTCTGTTAATTATACCCGCGTATATACACAATTATGCAGAAGGAAACCCGCGTATATAATGCAAAATTTTAGTTTACTTTATCTTTCTGATGTTGATTGTTAATCTGTGATTCAGAAGAAAATAACCAGTAACCAGAAACAGTAAAACAGAGTAGAAAGACAATCGCACACAAGGACACAAGATATAAGGTGGAAACCCAATGTGGGTGAAAACCACCTACTGCAATTCGTCTCTATCTTCTCTTTAATTAGAAACTTCTTTTTACAATTGTATTGGTGCAGTCCTTTACCAGTACGCAGGCTACAACCTGCAGAGAGCTACAACCCTCTCTCGTTTTCCAGCTTCTCCTGGAAGGGAGCTACAACCCCCTTTGCTCTTGCACTAGCCAAGATACTAGTATGTAGGTGCTGGCCTACAGAAGGCTACAACCTTCTCTTTCTTTCAGGGACCAAGTTTCATAAATTTTCAGACTGGATCCACAAGTAACATCAATCAAGCATCAAGAATTTCTGCATCACCCAATCACCTTTTCACCAATCAAAACTGAATCAAAATAAACACTTCTCTGACGAATGTACCTAGATCACAGTAACAGTAACCACACACCAAATCTGAACCCAGAACACTGCAACAATAAATAGAAGCAGCAAGATCACAACTCAAAATATATACGCTACTTTAACAGCCTGAAACTTGCGTGCATACGCTTCTACGTATGGAACAACCTACGTATACGTTGTTTTAATTCACTGAACCAGCGTGTATGCGCGCCTTCGCTTTACTGAACCTGCGTACAGATCTATAAAAAATAATTCGCTCTTTCAGATATTCAAACACCAATTAACCCAGATTATCAGTTTTATAGATCAAGCAAGCACCACATGTAACAAATCAAAATCATACAGAGATACTATCATTCAAGCTTAAAGATTATGATCCATCAAGAGAACTTATCCTTCTCTTTGCGCTAAGGTTCCTCCTTCATTCAGATCCAGATCTGCACCATAACCCAATTACCAGTATTCCAGATCTAGCACTTTATCAGATATTCAACAATAATTAAGATGATACCTTGCCACATGATCTCCTTCCTCTTTTATAGTTTTAGGCCTTCCACAATACCACGTCCAAAACCATAATAAACCAATACCACGGACCCAATACTTGGGATCAACACATCTGACGAGGTACCATGGTCCAAAACCATAAGTTCAAATACCAAGGACTAACTACCACGGACCAAAGGTAATTTCTCCAACATATACGCGCTTTTCCTTGCATGAAAGTGCGTGTATACGCATACGCGCCTTTGAAACGTATAACCTGTGTGTATACGTGCCTTCGTCTAGATGAACCTGCGTATATGACTTTTCCTTCATTCTGAAAGCCTGAACTGAGATTTGTTACCAAAGAGAGTTGCCATCAAGGACAACACCTGTGCCATAGCTCCAAACCTGTGACATAATGCCAACATGCCAAACATCAAATTCCACTGGCTTCAGTCAACAATGGTACAAGCTTCCCACTATTATGTTTTGTATGGTGAAATGGATGGTAATAATGTAACTCTTTAGTAACATACAGTTACTGAATTACAAATAGATTGCATATAAAAATGTCATTCAAACCTTAATTATGTATGCATTGATGTCTATACAGGTCACAACCTGTGCAGTTCGAATTTTGGATGCACAAAAAAAAACGAATATTTTGTTGAAAAATGATACTTATCTAAAGCTTTGTTACCATACAGAGATAGATGGAAACCACCTTAAAGATGACTTAGCTTACGGGGTTGAATTTTTCCACTCTGATAATATAAAAGCCAGTGAATAAAGTAAATAGTTTGAAACAAATGTTAAGATTAAGAGTCAAGAAGATAATCGATGGAACTCCAAGTTGCAGGAAACACATTAAAGAAGTGTACAAGTAATAACACAGGCTTTCAACATTAATATTTAGCTTTGTGGGAAATTTTGATTTGTAACGGTGATCTAATGCAGCCATATAATTGAGAATATGTACTACAGATGTAGCTACAAATGAAAGAGTATGCACAATCGCAGAAGCAACTTATATATGCAGAACATTACATCACTAATGAAATCAGTACCTAACAGAGATGAAATGCATATACATTTCAAGGATTACTGCCAAAACAGTGCGAAAACGATGCAGGGAAATCCTAAACAATGCTAAACCGCAAGCCCAAAAATACCTGTCAAATAAAGATGAACTTCAAAGCCTGTCAAATTAAACTGGACCTCAAAAGCTGTAGCAGTTCACTGCTCTGAAACTGTAATGTATAAAAGAAAAGACAAACTGTAACGTATCAAGCTAAAGACAGAGCTTTTAAAAAGACACTTGTAACACATGCAAAAAAAAATGTATAATACAAAAATATATTTCAAACACGTAAAATCCCGTGGGCCCACAATTTTACCACCTGCCTGCCTCTCGTCCTTCTTGCATACCCAACGTCTTTACCTCTGTCTCTTTTGCATGTCCAACGTGTCTACCTCCTAGCTAACCAACTCACTTGCATCCACCCAAATGATTGAATCTCCTTCTAGAGTCTTTCTAAAACTGTCCTGAAGAAATGATTCAAGGCAGTGGAGGCACGTGGATTGTATCAAGGCCATATGTCACCAAATGTTTGTTTATTTTTATTTCAATTATTTTTATTTTTAACAAATAAATAACTAATATAAAAACATATGCAAATTTATATAAAATAAAAATTAATATGATTAAACAAATTGAAGTAATTTCTTTTTAGTTGTTGTAGATGGTGCATGGTTGGATGTTCAAATATGGTATGGAGGTTTTATGAGGTATAAATGTTGATGGGGATAGTTTCAGGAGAGCGAGCTCAAAGGTATCACTTTCTATACCAAGGATATCTAAGGAGGAATGGTCATATACTTTCGGTGCTATGGAGTAGGACTTGCTACAATAACTGGTACTTTGGAACAACAACAATGAATAGTCTTCCTTATTGTTACAAAGCGTACAGAAGATTATAAATATGGACAATATGTAAATCCACCACTCTCATATATAACAACATTATCTTGTGTAAATTCCTAAGCCCTGTAGACGTGAAATAGATGCGTAAACGTTGAGCTATGGCAGGTGATGAGATAAAATGGCCATTGTAGCCCGCTCCTGTTGTTGAGAATCAAAAACCCACCGTTATGCAGATTGGTTCAGTTGACTAAAGACTGATAGGGGATTCAAAGACAGAATTAACAACATTTCTCCCTGTAGTGGCATAGCTTCTTCTGACCGAGCCCTATCAATCGAGCGAGCCCTATCAATGTGAAATGGAGAAATCGATGTGTTGGGTTCACCCAAGGATTGGTTTAGCCGAAGACGGAACCCAAAGTGATCAGGGTTGCCTTAGTTGGTGTAAATCTCTTATATACAAACAGGAACCCAGAGAAAAAAAAAATGGAGAGCGTTCTTCCCTACGTGCATAAAGCCCTCACTTGTCGGTATGAGCACGAGCCTAAACCTCCTAAACCTCCTTATCAGAATCTTCGTACATCAAAAAGCTCAGATTTCCGCAAAGATGTGGAATCGAACTTGGATTACCTCAGCTCATATTTGTCAGGATTTAACCACAGCCTGCCTGCAATTCCATCTCTCCATCAGCAGAGATTGTCATGCATAGCAATTGAAGAATGTTAAGCTGTCTCACAATCAGAACATAGCCAATAAAAAGGGGTCGAATCGTCAATGATAAAGGGCATTTAGGGTTACACTATAGCTAGTACAGTGACAGGATAATCGTATATGCACAATGGGCATGGCAACGACTGCCAGCAAGTAAGCTAGAAGTATAGCCGCTACAGTGACAGGATTTTGCCTCAGCTAATAAGTTATGCACAAAACAAGAGGTAAACGAGCAGAAATTACCTCCACATGCACAAAACTAGAGGTAAACGAGCATAAATTACCTCCAACCTCCTTGACTGAAACTCCGCCTTTCTTCCTTGGTTGAAACTGAAGCTCCCCCCTTGACACTTGAAACTGAAACTCTCTGCTTTGATCTAAAACTCACTCTCTGCTTTGCTCCTCAAACTCTCTCGAAACTCACTCCCTGCTTTGCTCTTGACACTCTCTGCTCTGCTCCTGAAACTAGCTCGAAACTAAAACTCACTTTTTGCTCTACTACTCTGCTCTAGAGGAAGGATTTGTGGACAAACGTGGACACCTGTGCACAACCATTAGACATCTGGCACTGGCTGTATGCAGGCATGAAGAACATGCATGAAAGGAAAACATGCACCTGAACATGCATGAAAAGAAAACTTTGAGCAACAAAACAAATAAACTTTGGATAAAATAACCATGTCCATCGTAATGTGCCTCGAAACAAGTGAGGTTTCCAATAAGAGGTGTAAGTGAAAAGTTTGGTTAAAATTTCATTGCGCGAAATTGAAATGCCCAAACCTTAGCTTAAATTTTGGTGAACAGCGCGGTCAACAGCAACTAATATGAATTCAATGCTCAATCGAACGCTATAGTCCCTGCTATGCCGGAGGCAGGGACTAACAAGACCAGATAAAAACTACACAATTTTCTTTTGAATATGCCCGAGTGAGTGCCTTGTCTTCTTCCAATAAGATAAGATAAATACATGGACCAGTGTCTGCCTTGTCTCCTACAAGATAAACACGGGCTAAATGGTCATAGCTTATCTTCTTTTAAAAAGACAATTTCAAATCTGAGAAACTTATTAATTTTATAAGGAGTTATCTTTAAAGAGACTTTTTGGAAGCTTTTCCGGTGGGTTTTTTCTGGTCAAAATTCGGCAGCAATTTATTGAAATTGCAAATGTGATAGCTAATTTCTGCACAATCAAAGCGTCCCACGGGTTTTTCAGGGTGCTGAATCCAAATATGCAGTTAAAAAACCATTTTAAATAATACAAATCAAGATTTAACCTCAAATTTCCGCCTGAGTCTGTCACCGGAATCTCCAAAAAATCACACTAAAGACAACTCCATTTTATAATACTCCAACCTCTTCTAAAAACTAAACGTTAATTAAACAATTTTCTTATAATGCTCCATCCTCTTCTAAAAGCTAAACTTTGACTAAACAATTTTCTTATGAATATCTTATAACAAGACCAGATAAAAACTACACAATTTTCTTCTGAATATGCGCCAGTGAGTGCCTTGTCTTCTTCCAATAAGACAAGATAAATACATGGACCAGTGACCGCCTTATCTCCTACAAGATAAACATGGGCCAAATGGTCCAAATTCTGCTGAATAACTCCAAATTCACAATCCAGAAAGCAAAAATGTATATAGAAATACCTTATCTTTTAAGCTGGACGCAATTACACGCATCTTGCATCAATTTGTACGGGTGGCTGAGCATAAGAATGGCGACGGTGTAAATCGATTGAAAGTCGCTATAATGCTTTAGAAATTTCTGCAGCTTTTAATATGGACGTAATTAGTTTGCATGTGGTATAGCTAACCGTGTATAAGCATGGCGACGGTGTAAGTGAATTGAAAGCCACTGAGCTGCTTTAGAAATATCTACAGCTTGTAGGTTGAAGCAATTATTGGCACATTATTCCAGTTTCTTTGTGTTATAACTAGTCGTATAGGAGATGTGTGGCTGAGCATAGAAATGGCGACGGTGTAAATGAATTGAAAGGCACCGTCCCGCTTGAAAAATATCTACAGCTTTTAGATTGGACGCAATTATAAACATTTTATTCCAGTCTGTATGTGTTATATCTGATCGTGTTAGAGATGTGTGGCTGAGCCTAATCATGGTTATTATATACCTTGAATCTTTGTAGCAGCAGGTAGATGTTGTTTGTGGATATAGCTAGTATCAAATTGTTTGAGATAGATGTTTGCTGGTAGATATAGCTAGATTAGTACAGTGAACCATCTAAAAAACAGACGATGGAGTTTGTAGAGTTTTATATAACACTCGCCACTGCTCTTCTTTTTATTGTATTGGTAGCAGCATGGAGCAACTTGTCCAGGAAAAGAAAAGGGAGACTGCCCCCGGGGCCTTTCTCGTTGCCCATTATCGGCAATCTTCACATGCTGGGAAAGATTCCTCACCGATCACTGGCAGCGCTCTCTATGAAATACGGGCCTCTCCTGTCTCTCCGCCTCGGCTCTACTCTCGCCTTAGTCGTCTCTTCTCCAGAAATAGCCAGTGAATTTCTCAAAACCCATGATCAGCTTTTTGCCAGCAGAATTCCCTCTGCTGCTATTAAGCAATTGACCTACAATTTGTCCGGCCTCGTATTTTCCCCCTATGGCCCTTCGTGGAGGCAAATGCGTAAACTTTGCGTTTTACACTTGCTAAACCCCAAGCGCTTAGATTACTTCCGTTTTATTAGAGAAGAAGAAGTCTCTGCTATGATTAAGGCTATTATTATTGCAGATCATTCTCGTCCCATCAACATTAGCCAAACCGTGTCATCGTTTGCTACTGCTATAATCTGCAGGATGGCATTTAGTACAAAGTATTGTGACCAAGATTTAATAGATTTCAGTAGGATGGTCAAGGAAAGTTTTCTGTTAATGGGCACATTTAATATTGGAGATTACGTACCTTATTTGGACTGGATGGATCTGCAAGGTGTTAACCGTCGGTTGAAGAGCGTGCACAAGGCACAGGACTACTTCTTAGAAAAAGTAATAGATGAACACGCTGCCCGGAATGACCCCAACGCTCCAAAAGATCTTGTGGATGTTTTACTTGCAGAGGCTGCAAATCAAGATGCGGGGTTGCAGATTTCACGAGATTGGATAAAAGCAGTCCTCTATGTATGTTAATATCTCTGCAAATGGATGGATAAAGTATGAAATTAGATTGAATGGATTTTATTATAATTTGGTACTGATCATGATATCGATGTTGGCAGGATATGTTGCTTGCTGGCTCTGACACGACTCATACAATCATCGAATGGGCGATGTCGGAAGCGCTGAGAAACCCGTCAGTGCTGAAGAAGCTTCAGGACGAGCTGGAACGTGTCGTTGGATTGGGTCGTATGGTAAAGGAATCTGATCTGCCTCGTCTCGTTTATTTACAAGCTGTGGTGAAAGAAACTCTGAGGCTATACCCACAGGGGCCGATTTTATTTCGCCACTTGTCTTCGGAGCCCTGCAATGTCCTGGGCTATGAAATCCCTCAAAACACTCAAGTTCTGGTTAATATTTGGGCGATTGGAAGGAACTCCAAGTCATGGGAAGATGCCGGAAGCTTCAAACCTGAGAGATTCATTGAAAGAGTTGGGTCTGAGGTAGATACAAATGCAGATCAAAACTCTGCGTGGCTTCCCTTCGGAGCAGGGAGGAGAAGATGCCCAGGACAGCAATTGGGAACGCTTGTTGCAGAAATTGGGCTGGCACAGCTCTTGCACGGTTTCAAATGGAGGCTTCCCCAAGCTGATATGGATGGCCCAAATCAAGAACTTGACATGATGGAAAGGTTTAATGGAATCACATCGCCGAGGGCTAAGGAACTGTTTGCGATTCCGACACCCCGCCTTGAATGCATGCCCAGCTGAACCGGATATTTCCAGAAGATTCTTCCGTCCAGTCCCAGAAAGGAGCTGAGACGTCATAGTGTGTTTGGAAACGAACTTTCGTTTCATTGTATTTTAGGGTCTGCCATATCAGGGGATTCTATTTACTGCCCAAGGTGTTAAACGTAATCAGTGATAAGGTTTCTGTATACTTTAGTTTTATTTTTGTAAGTTTTATTTGTGTATATTTAAGTAAACCGTACACAACATTCCATGTTTCTCGTCCAAATATTTTTGGGGAACATTTTAGTTTTATTTAGCTGTATTGTAATTACAATATAACATATTTATTATTATTATTATTAACAGCATAAATTATTAATAATATTAGATTATAACTAGCAATTGTCCCAAAAGGTACAAAGAGAGGTCGATAGGATTATTAATTTGGAATTGTTGAATTTTTTTAGAAGAGTTAATTGGTTTGTGGAAAACCTTGTTTTCTTGCACTGGATCATTGTGCAATTACCCTTCTAAACGCTCTTTGTGTTTGATAAAATAATCAAAACATTGTTTTCAAATTTCCATAGATTTCCTCTTGCAATAAATTTCAAATACAAAATCAAATTACAAAGTATATTGCTTCGCTGAAGGAAATGATAAGAATAGAATACAACAGAATCAATGCTATTTGCGCTGAATTTATAAGTTTACAACAAAGAAAATTTGGCTTGCCTTGTCAGAGCTGAGTTGATTTGTGGCCTCACGATATCCAGCCGTCTATTTAAGGGTATTCAAGCTAAGTGCAACTTTGGGGATTGGAGTTAATTCTGCTCTAATATCAAAAAAACAAAAGGTGAGTCGTTATCTAAACCACGAAAGCTTCCATTACAAGATGAGTTAAGAAGTAAAAAACTACACCCAAAGAAATTGAAACAGGGAGAGCAGGCAAAGCCTTTTGACAAAAGGCCAACAGAATCAATGTTATACCTTTTTTTGAATGAAATTCATAAAAAAAATTCTAGGAATTTAAATAAATAAATATAGGGACTATTACAGCATAAGGGCCTAGTTTATTAGTGCTAACATTTCATAGCGATTGCATATTGGGCAAAAGAAAAGGAGGGATTGTTTGAATGAATTACCATCTCTCAAGCTTTTTTTGTTGAAATTACCTTTTCATGAAGGTAGTATAGTTAGAGTGGGTCTAAAAGGTGAGAATATGTTTTCTTTTTCTCTATGGAAATCAAAATTTCAAATTTAAATGTTTTTTTCCTTTTTGGAAATCACAATTTCAAATTCAAATGTTTTTTTCCTCTTTGGAAATCACAATTTCAAATTTAAAAGGATAAAGTATTTATGTCTTCATAAAATTGTAATAATCAAATCACTATACAAATAGAAAAAATCAAATAACAAACATGAACCAGTTTGTCCTAAAATGATATGCTTTCTTCTCCAACAACAAAAAGAAAATGCTATTGGGTGACCTTTACAGATAGAACAACTTGTCTTCATAGATGGATAACTGAAACTGCTGCAAAAAGAAAACGCTATTGGGTGACCTTTACATTAACAGATAGAACAAGGTGCCTTCATTGATGGATAATTGAAACTGCAGCAAAAAGAAAATGCTATTGAGTGACCTTTACATTAACAGATAGAACAAGGTGTCTTCATAGATGGATAACTAAAACTGCAGCCCTCTGGTGTTTGCTTGGTTAAAAATGCATTTAATGTAAAGGGGATATTAAAGAAATAAATGTAATAACAGAACATTGATACATTTGTCCATTGTTTTCTTTATCCCTCTAAATGCTTAATAAGACAAAAACCCTTGTTGCCGTATACACTTTATCTATGCAATCCTTCTCATATAATATAAGAAAATAGTAAAGATCTGCATCTTGGTTAGAGAACTGCAACATGCAAATAAAGTAAATTCTAAAGATCTACATCTTGTTTAGATAACTGCAACAGGCAAATAAAGTAAATTCTAAAGATCCACATCCAGAGATATCATTTTCATGTTTAGAGTACTCTAACTGCAATAGACAAATGACGACGGTGCAAATAAGAGAAATATTCAAAAATAGCCATATTAAGATGTACATAAGATAAAGTGGAGTGATGAAATAATTCTATGGGCATTAACGTAAAAGCTTAAGGTAAAATCACCTCTCACAGTGGACTATAAGAATTCAGTTTTTTAAAAAACGCAGCTTTAGGTTCTCCTCGTGCTTGAAAACTAACCTGTATCTCGGAGAGTAAACATCCATGCAATGCCATAACCATGTATGCACAATGTCTCAATGCTCCTCCAACTTTAACATACTGCTTCCAGGGATACTTCATCTTTTTATAACGGCCATGAGGTGGCTCCCAACTGGCAAAACCTTCCTGAAAGTTTTAGAATGCTTTAACCACGGACACTGACACGAGAAAGTTAAAACTTAAAACGGTGGGCACCAGGGCGTCTATGATTCAAATCATGTAGCGTACAAGAGTTTCCTCTTCAGTGGCAGAGACCATAACCAATCTATAGCCACTATACATTGGATCATCAGCAGCCTGACATGTAAGAATTTTTGAGGGAACTCTTTCAAGCTCAAATCCTGAAAGGTACCCATTAATGCATCCTGCAAAAGTATTTGCAGAAACAAGTGGGATGATACAGCAAACTTTTCTAAAAAATGGTTAGCTACTAAAATTGCAAGTCGTGCGTTTAAAACCCTGACCTTCAAGGGACTTTGAGACGCCCATGAAATTTTTCTCTATCAACTTGTGTAGATCCTCGCCTGCCCAAATTGGGTAGATACAGGTGTTAACTACTAAAGAAATAGCAGCACCAAGAAGGATGAGGATAAAGCGGTTTATTGCTGTGCGAATAAACTCCCCAGTTTTATAGCCGGACACCTCTACGAAACAGAATATTATCAAGAATACTCTAAAACCATATTCATAAGGTTTCATCTTTGGATATAGTTTAGCAAACGTGGCCACTGACCCTAAAACCATCCGAGCAGTAACATGGCTGGTTAGACAGATTTTTCAACATGCAGATTTCATAGACAAAAACACCTAAATCAAAAACGGATCCATGACTAATACCTGCAATAAATATGCTAATGATAATCATCACAGGCTCCAATTTTCCAGAACACAAGGATAATTCTGCAGCTCCAAAAGCTAAACCACCGGCTGAAAAGGTTCCCAATCCTGATTGAAGCCCTTCACCTGCAACCGTCTAGAAAGATTGATATTGGGCGACAACCCAGTTCCAGAAATAGGATCTGCCTAAGATTTCCCCCAGTGGCAATCTGATCAGAGTTTTTGCATAACAGGGCCAGGTTCAATGCACAACAGAACTCTGAGGTGAAAAGAAGGCAACTCAACCGATACTTGGAAAAAGCAATGAAATTGCAGTGCATGCTTGCCAGATGTGATGCGCGAGACTTCAAATCAACGGTTGAAAGTGTCTCACTTGATCCAACGGAGTAGGCTAAAAGTGTTGATGATTGTTGATGCATAGGAAGGCCTATCGGCCTAATTATTTTTTAAATTATAAAATGGGAAAAAGAATATTATTATTATTATTATTATTATTTCAGATTTTATGTTTCTGTGATTCATGATATAATGTTCAGAATTTTTAGAAAAATCATATTGAGAACAAAGAGTCCATGTGTTTCGAACTCAGATCTAGATTCATCATCACGAGGAGGACCAGGATGATGAATCTAGATTCTGGTCCTCATGATGAACCTAGATTTGGGTTCGAAATGCATGGACCCTTTGTTCTCAATGTGATTTTTTTTGAAACTCTGAACATTATATTATTATTATTAGATTAATTTTAGATTATAATTATTTTTTAAATTATAAAATTTGAAAAAAATATAATTAAGAGATTTGATTCATCATAAATTGAGGGTTAAGTTGGATTTAAGGATAGAAAAGAGTACAACTCTCTCATTCTAAGTAAAATATATTTAAACTCTCATTCTAAGTAAAATATATTTAAATAGATTAATATCTTGAAAATTAATGCGGAGACTATATAGATTAAACTTGTACTTTCAACAATTTTTATTAGTTTTAAACAAAATTAACCAAAATATATCACTAGAAAAGACCAAAACAAAAAAATAAATTTGTCTTATCAAATTTTTTTTTCCAATTATTTTATATTATCTATATATATATATATATGTGTGGCATTAGAAATACCTTACTCACTCTGTATTATTATATATTTTTAAATATGCATCTCCATCAATTTGAAAAGTAATTTTTTCTATATATATGATTTAACTGTGCATATTGAAATGTTTTAATTATGATTCACATCGAAATTATTTTTATTATTTATATTTTTCAAAAGTTACATATTAATTTCATATTATGATTTGAATGAATTACACTTCTTCTTCTATTAAGAAGTAATTAAAATATTTCATTTTCAATTATTTTTTCTCTCTACCTATTTTTTTTATAAGTTTCTAAATTCTATTGATCTTATAAAATAAGTCACCAATTAGAACAATGAACAATTACTTCCTCTATTGTCTATCACTTGGGAAACTAGACCAAGGGTGAAAGAAAATGATTTTTTCTAGAAAATAACTAGGTTTTTAAATTCTTTCTTCCACGTTACAAGCCTACTATATCCAACATGATATCTAAAACAAAGTAAACGCTTGGCAATAATATAGAAGCAAAAATGTTGCATATAAAAGATAGCAACCAAAACCATCAAAGGAAATTAGTGAAGGAAATCCCATAGTACTGCTAATGCCAACAAAAATGTCATGTTGATGTGGAGACATGAATCAAAACTACAAGTGTTCCTACTTTTCCTCTAAGGATGATGCCTTTGAGATGTCCCAATCACATGGCCAAATCATAGTGCTCCATGACCATGTCTCAATTCTCTACTATAATGTCATCGAGTTGCACAAAGATCTCCCTACGAGCTTCATGGTTGTCTACTGACACTTGGCCCAAGAGGGATTTCATGTGCCAATAAATCTTTATTATACAAGGGTATTCATCTTTCCTCTCACATGTATGTCCTCAGTCAGTGATCCATTCTATAGCTGAGGAAAAAAACAATGTATCTATGAAACCATTGATGTTTGTTAGGGTTTCAATAGTTGAACGATCAAACTCCCTCTCGATAAGGCCAGGAGTGTTGGCATGAGGTATCCTTGCCACAATGAAGGATTTATATCGGGTCCTGACATTAAGAGTGCATTGGTTTGTGCAGCCTCTCTGGCACTGCATGAGCTCTTGGGGCATGCCAGGATTTGGGAACAAAGAAAGAAAGGATACATGAATGTGAAGTAGGACCAATGGAGTATAAGAGAAATTGTTAAGATGTCGATCGAGAGGAAACAAGAAACCAAGCAAGGAGGGCTCCTAGGGGCTGTAAATGAATAAGGAGGTGGCCACAGGGAGAACAAGAACAAGTAAAAGGTCACCAATTAGGCTTGAACAAAGTTTTGTGGAGGGAGATGGGTCTATCAAACAAAGCCGCACTGAAACATCAAAAGATTAGATGTGCATAACTAGAAAAAACTAAAAGCTATTTCTTGATAATTGAGAGAGACAATGCTAGAAAAATAATAGTAGGTGGTTACTTGGAGCTAGGCCTCGTATAGGCAGCCTATTCCAGATGTACTAAGGCCAATAGAGTAGAATTCCCATTGAGGATGTTGATTACTAGAGTTACACTAGATGGAGGGTGACGAGATGAGCTAGTGATGGAGGAATTGTTGCCATCATCCACAAATCGTACCACTAGAGTTTGGGATTGCATTGCACCAAGGATGAAGGGGAGACCTAGCTCTTGGCCAAACAAACAGACAATTATGGGCATTGCAAATGTTGTGATAATGGAGGGGGAAGTGGTGGCAAGGTCATGAGGACCTAGACCAACCCCAAAAACAAAATTTGAAATAACAAATGTTAAATGAAAGTGCAACTCAGAAAGGTGGGTGTGAATGACCAGTGTGGTGAGATATCTCAGTCAAGGGACGAGAACCATAGAAAAATACAACTTAGAATACCAAGTGAATTAAGGTGATCATAAAATTAAGTGCTTCATGCACTAAGTATAGTGACACATCCACATGTTTGATGAATTAATTATTGAAGGGATGGAGTGGTGGTGATGTCGTACCATCACCTATAAATGAGTTTGTGAGCACCTCGAGTGGGGGAGAAAAATCACATTCACAACTCTATTAAGTTTGATCTCGAAGAATTAGAGCACCATAGTCAGTGAGGAGAGGGGATTTGGAAACATTATACCATAGGGAGAAGAGGAGGAAATTATTCTAAGAGAAACCAAGATTAGCTAGATTATTAGCTAGCTTATTCCTAGAGCGGAAAATGTGAGTAGTGATGACGATAAGAGAGGGAAGGATGGAGAGTATCCTATGGATAAAATGTTCCATTTTCCAACTTTTGGAGAGCTTGTCAATGGGGGCTCCATTTAGGAGCTTCTTGAGAGTGCTAATGATGATTTTAGAATCAACTTCGATGATTATCCTTCTATATCCCTATTGCTTGGCTGTTTGTAATCCCATCTCCAAAGAGAAGAGCAAAACCACATTAATGGCAGAGTTACTCATGTCCCCTTTAGTTATAAATAGAGGGAGGCCCTTATCATCTATGAGCATGCCACCAAAACCCTTCATGCTTAGGATTCCTTTTGAACCACCATCAAAATTATATTTCACGAAGAAGGGGGTGGAGACTAGGCAGAAGCAGAATAGAGGGAAGGGGGGGAGCAAGAGGAGGTGGAAGGGGGTGAGGAAGGTAGGAAGATGGAAAGAGAGGGAAGGGGAGGAGCAAGAGGAGGTGGAATAGGGTAAGGAAGGCAAGAGGATGGAAATAGAGGAAAGGATTCTAGCCTCAAATGGGTTGGCATCCCAATCCAAGAATAACTAGAGGGAGTGGAGGATGGTCTCTTTAACTCCATGAAGATCATGGTGCCAAACTTTTTCATTGTTAGAGGCTTGATTGAGGAAGATACAATTATTCCTTTCTTTCCCAAGCGACAATAAAATGAAGTTAGGAAATAATGACCACTCCCAATTGAGAATAATATTCTAGAATGAGGAGATCCTCTAATAGGAAACAATGCTAGATATATTAGAGGCTTTTCAGTCATATTTTCCTAATATAGAAGCTAGCTTGGTCCACACATTCTTTTCATAGACACAATCAACAAGAATATGATCTATTATTTCTTAGTTGGATCTGTAGAAATCCAAATATCACGGGTCCTCAAAACCCCTTCTAAGGATTTTGTCCCAAGTTAGGGCCCTGTTGTCTCTCTTATTGAATCCTTGGGAACTTGGTTTGTGTTAGCCACAATATGGTATGCCTCTTGAAATATGAGTGTGCCTAATGGGAAATGCCCCCATTGTAATTTATTGATTCCTTTTGATAGAGGAATTATCCATTATGAGAGTTTCTTTTCTAACATCGTCCATTCTTTGGGGGTGAGATTTCAAAAGTCCACTCTTCTTTGGTTTTCCATGTAACCACTAAGTATTTGTTGCTTATGATTTTGAATATTGTCCAACATATGTGTAGTCACTGGAAACCATGAGAATCTTAGGTTGACTAACTAAATTTATTGTCCTGGATTAGGCATCTTCTATCATGAGTCTTCTTAGAATTATGCTATATTTCCATTTTTTATCTCCGAAAAGCATTGATGAAAAATGATAGATTTGTTGTTGTCTGTTAGGTTCCATCTAAAGAGGCTTGAGTGGCGTTTTGTCGCGTTATTTTTTAGAGAAGATTTTGGTTTGGGCTATATTTCTCATTCCAAATAATCTTTCATTATCCTTAATCACCCTGGATCCAATACCACTAGAGCTTGACCCCCATTACATTGATGACTCTTTCAAGGTCTTTGAGGCCAAGGCCCCCTCTGACTTTGGGGAGTCACACTTTATCCTAAGCTACCAAAGTCCATTTTCATTCCTTGGTTACCGCCACCTCGAGAAAAACACTTGGTAGATATTTAGAACACCTTTTGATGCAACAAGTATTAATATCATATAAATCGGAAGGACCTTAAGGATGGATTTAAGAAGGACTAGAAAACTAGCTATATTTAGCGCATGAAAAGTCTAGTTTTCTAGTTTGTTAGAGAGCTTATCAATAAGATGTTGGCATTGTGACTAAAGTGTTGTCCTTGATGGAAACCTACTTGATAAAGACATCAACATAATGGTAGAAGGATGATTATACAGGTTGGTACAAATGTGACAGAGAAAATGGACAAAGAAATACTAGTTCAGAAACAGAGGAATGATAAACGTGAAGTTTGGTGATGGAAATGAGATATTGGGGGTTAATCCAAAATCCCTTTCCTTTACAAAAATGATCTTGAGGCTTGTGGGTTATGGCCCACTAAGCCTTTTGGAAACGTTTGAGGCTTTAAGCCTTAAAACCATGGACCACACAAGAATCAAAGCCACCACTTTATCGGAGCCATATAACTATCGGAATACCATACACTATCGAAAGCTTTAATATAGGCATTTAAGGCTTAAAAACCCGGCCATCACATATATCGGGAATACACGGGATAACAAGGAAATCCCGCTTCGAACCCGTGTGCTGGACTTCAAATATCATAAGCCCGCAACTATAAAGATTATTGGGTCCGCTCCTTCACGCCATTCTGTAGCGCCGATCATCGCATATCGACCTTTTGGAAATATCACTTATCGGCCATGGACATTCCATTACACCGTCAGCTAGCCCTTCAACACTCTAATTTCGATTTGTGATCACATCTTGACCGTCAATCAGGCTAGTGATCCGATGGTTGTGATTAAATCGCGTGATCGCTATCGCTATGATTCAATGGCCGGTTATGATTTCGCCAAGGGACTTTCGCTGATGCGATATAGAGGTCCTACCATATGACCTGACCCGGACCATTGATCATATCGATCCAACGATCATTGTGCATTCTCACCGCTTCCTCCTTAACTTAGTCCCGATTTCCTTTTGATGGATTTATGTGTTTAAACACAGTTCTTTGCCAGATCTGTCTTCACACACGGCATAACATATAACAGTATTTCATTAGATTTCCATCGATCCTACTATGATTGATGGTTGATCGATACACTCACAATTGGGATTTTAAGCCCTTGGCACATATATACACAACAGAATCTAAAAGAGACATAATACGCAGACACAGAGAAAATCCACAGAACATATATCTATTATAAATAGCATAGTTACAATTCTAAGGCATTTCAGCCTTAGTAGCAGTTCTCCTCTCGACTACATCTTGTCTATCTACTGCTCTATCCCTCTTGAACACATAGGTTCGTATATATAAGAAGTGTTGGATCGGATCACAGAAGGATCCGATCAATCCTCTAACAAAATCCCTTAAAGCTCACTACATGCATACACATGGCAGATTACATTTAGATCAAGTCTTCGAGAGACTTATCTCTTCCATATTTTTCTCTGTTTTAAAACAGAAAAGTCCCCTATTTTTCTCCCTGGTCCACATCTTCCTCTTCGCTTTGCTTCAGATTCCTCCATTAATTAAGGGTGAAGGATGCTTCTGCATCATTTGGGAAAGTATATGTGGGTCCTGTGAATAAAGACCATGTACATACATAGATATGGTGAATTAAAGTCACGTACATATTCTACACCATGGTAATTGGAATACCAGGGGTATTTACCATTGTATTGGCCCATGGTAATGAGCGCGACAATGGATATTTCATCCCGTCAAAGAATACCATCGACATAAATAAAGGATTGGCCTAAAGTATTGGCTAAGGCTTATACTATATAAGGAAATGGAGATCAAGTGTTAGAGTGTGCATGTTTTGTGTTATCTATGAATAATTTGATCTAGAACAGGTGTGCACCAAGGAACAAGGAAAAGACACAAATCTAAAAAATATGAAGTATAGTATCATATGTGCTTATTTTGATATTATTGTTGAAAATATCTAACTGTGATAGATCTATGGTGATAATGATACTCTGACATGAATATGAGACAATAATGGTTGTGAAGATATTTTGTGGTTGCAACAAAGGCATGGTTTAGTGATTATAGATATGTACATTAATTTTCCTCTAAGAGGGCACATACATATGCGGATTTTATTTTGGGTAGTCACGTATACATTCTTCCAAAGTTGAGAATATTTACGCAGGTGTCAAACATGAGAAGCACGTACATACGTGAATGTTCTTTGTAATAGTCATGTATACATGCTATGGTTTGTAGTATGAACCGATAATGATGGTTGATCTATCCTGTTATGCTTGTTGTTGTCCGTTGATGAAGTCTCTCTTATGATAATTTGAGCTTGATAGTACTGATTAGGTTGAATTGATTATGAAATAGAAGTTGACTAAGTGAGATGTTACTGTTTGGTGATATTTATTTGGTTCAGCAATTTGTGTTGGCTTCAATATCTGATTAAGTGATTGATTCAGTGGTATAGTGACTCAGATTCAATTATTAGTTGTTTGAGATTTGTATGTTGGTACTATTAAGGAGAAGCATGTACATACATGGATATGATTCAGAACAATAATGTATACCTTTTGACATATGATTTATCAGGCATTGTAGTGACATCAACTGATTTCTATTGAAAACAGAATATGGTCTGCTACTATAGTGAATGGTTGTGCACTGCTATGATCTATTATGAATTGGTTTGATTTAGTTATTTTTGGTTGATTCAGATTCAATGATTGATTTGATTATTCAGTTGGTTCAATAATTGTGTATTTTATTTCATAATTTTTGGGAGTGGATCAAGTTAGAAACATTTTGAAAAGTGGCCCAGAAAGACCTGAGGATAACAATCTTCAGAAATGGGGTTGTAACTCCCTTTCAGTAGGACCTGGAAAACGAGAGAAGGTTGTAGCCGTCTGCAGGTAGGTGACTACGTGTTGTTTATAGTCTGCACTAGCAAAATATTGTAAGAATTTTATTTTTAATAAAATAATAAGAAAAATACGACAATAGTGGTGGTTTTCTCCCACATTGGGTTTCCACCTAAAATCCTAGTGTTCATATGGTTTTTGTGTGTTGATTTTCTATCTTCTTATTAACTTCTCATAATTACTAATTAATTGATGAAAATGAAGTAATGATACACTGATTAATGCTGAATAGATGATGAAATTAATGATCAATTAATCTATCTGGATATACATGGGTTTCTTTAATAACAATTGCGTACATACACTAGTTTCATTTATAACAACAGCGTATACAAATTAGAATAAGAAATTGAAAATTTGACGTGTGTAAAATATTTACTCACCCCCTCGGTATTTTTCCTAACAATTGGAATCATAGAAGGTCCTTCAAAAGAAGCTTGATCTCTTGAAGGGATATTCATCGAGATGAGAAATCAAGAGGGATTAGCATCTATCAGGCCACCATTCTATAGTGGAACCAACTTGGTTTTATGGAAATTCAGAATGAGAGGATATATATAGTCACTTGGAGATAATGTTTGGGAAATCGTTCAAGGAGGCTACCAGTATCCATCCTCCATTCCCACAAATGAAGAAGAAAAGAAAAAAATATGAGACCAATGTAAAGATTGTCAATGCTCTTTTGGGAAGCTTGGCAGAACCAGAATTTGTGAAGGTGGTCTAGCTAAATACCACAAAGGCTATATGGGACAAGATCATCCAAAGTTATGATGGTGGCACTAAGGTTAAGAGTGCCAAACTTCAAACATTTAGAATTCAATATGAATCTCTCAAAATGCATAATGATGAAATTATTGAAAGTTTCTTTCTTAGGGTAGATGAGATCATTAATTCAATGAGGAATTTTGGTGATGAAGTAAAAGGTTTGATGCTTGTTGAGAAAATACTAAGATATATAACCCCAAAATTCGATTTGAAAGTATCTATCATTGAATAAATGTAGGTTTTGAAGAAACTTAGTATTGAACAACTTTATGGGATCTTAACAACTTATGAAACGAGAAAAAAGGGTCCCTCATATATCAGAGAAGCAACATTCAAAGCTACTTATAAAGGAAAAGAAAAGGAGGATCTTAAGAAATCCAGTTGTGTATCAGATGAAGAAGAGGCAAACTTTGTAAAGAAACACGAAATAGAAACTAGTAGATTTCGATGTAATCTTCCTTTCGAATTCTTTTCTTGTGGAAGAGTTGGTCATTATGCTGCTAAATTTCCTTATAAAGAAAACCATGAGAAAGGGAATAATTCTACAAAAGTAAATATTAGAGGAAGGTTTGACAATCAGAAACATTTCTACACACATGAAGATAGTGATGGACTTTAAAATGATGAAGATGTTGAATTTTATTAAGAATATTAATTAATATTGGCATTTGAAGATAAATGTGTTGATGATTTTGATGATGTTTTTATGGATTCCCTAGAACAAAAAGATAATCTCAGTGAAGAAATAAATCAACTTAAAATTCTTTTGGAAGAAGCTAAATTAGTTGAAGAAGCCTTGAAGAAACAAATTCTAGAAAAGGAGAGGCACAATGAAAAGTTAGAACTAGAAATAGTGAATCTAAGAAAAGAACTTGAGAAAACAAAGGGTCTAAATCTTAGATTTTCTAAAGCATCTGAGACCTTAGAAGAAATCAGCAAATTACAACACTCTCCTCTATTAAACACAAGTCTTGGATACAGTGGAGAATCATCAAAGAGTATCAAATCTTCTGAAATAGGTACAAGAAGATATCTCAATGTAGTAAAGAGAAGTAGTCATCAAAATTCCAGTTCTCAGCACAAGAATGAGGAATCAAAAGCCTCTCAAGTAAAAAATCCTTACCACAATCAAAGGAGAAGCTACTAAAAAAGGTACTATACTCCCAGGAACTTATACTTCAATGGTTAATGCTTCACTTGTCATAATTTTGGTCATAATGTTGTTCATTGTGTCGCTTATAAAACTAGCATGACTAGAGAAGAAAGAAAAAAAAAATGAGATTGGGTCAAAGAAAGAATCTTACAATACTTTCTCACCTCTCCAAGATGAAAGAATTTTTTTTTTTTTTGCAAAAAAATTGGGCATAAAGAAAATGAATGCAGAAGTAGAATGAGACCATTCCATCAACATGAACAAAAGGAAACAACATCCAAGATATGGAAAAAGAAAACCATAGAATCAAAAAATTGTGGTTTAGCCTTATATGTAGGAGAGCAAGAAAAATTTTGTTACATTGAAGGTGGATGTTCAAAGCATATGACAGGTGAAAAAGAAACTTTTATGTCCTTTAATGAAATAAATAAAGAAAATAATGTAACCTTTGGAAATAACTCACCTACTGTTATCAAAGGGAAAGGAATTGTTTTTCTAAAGAAAAATGTTAAGGCTGTAAATGTTTTGTTTGTTGATGGATTAAGACGTAATTTTTTGAGTGTTATTCACATGTGTGACCAAGGGCATGTGGTTGTTTTCAGATCAAAGAATTGTGTGGCAGGTAATCTCGATACATGTAAGATCATAATAAAGGAAATAAGAACCCCCGGCAATGTCTATGTCTTGGAAGGTGACCAAGAGAATTCTTACTTAAGCAAATAATAACAATGTTGGCTTTGGGAAAAATATTGGGACATATAAGCTTCACTCAATTACACATGTCAAGCAGAACGGGAGAAGTTCGTGACTTGCCTAACATCTCCCTACTAGAAAATAACATACGGAAATAATGGCAATCCAATAAGAAAACCAAAATTCAATTTAATGCTAAAGAAGGTACTTCAAATAAGCCTCTTGAGCTTATTCATACTAATTTGTGAGGTCCTATGAGAAAGAAATATCTTCGAGGTGAGCAATATATCATATTATTCATTGATGATTTTACAAGAATGAGTTGGATTGGCTTATTAAAACATAAAGATGAAGTACTTAATAAATTTAAAGTTTTTAAGGCTCTAGTGGAAAATGAGTCAGATTTGAAAATAAAATGTCTTAGATCTAATAGAGGGGGGAATTTATATCAGACGAGTTTTTCAACTTTTGTGAACAACATGACATCAAAACGAAGTTTTCTGTAGCTAAAAATCCTCAACAAAATGGAGTGCTAGAAATAATGAGAAAAAAATTCCAACACATAGCACGTTCCATGCTTGATGAGTTTGGAACGCCACATACATTCTGGGGGGAAGAAACACTTACATCCGTGAATATCCTTAACAAAAATCATATTCGAGTAAAGAGTGATAAAACTCAATATGAGCTATGGTTTGGTAAGCCTCCAACTATCAAGAATTTTCTAATTTTTGGAAGAAAATGTTATATAAAGGAAAATGATGATAAGCTTGGAATGTTTGAATTTAGAGCCGATGAAGGAATCCTCCTTGAATACTCTTCTAGAAGAAAGGGATATAAATGATACAATAAAATGCTTCAAAATATTGTTGAATGCATTGATGTTGTGATTGGTGAAGCATCCATAGGTACCAAAAAGGAAGCTCCAACAAATGATGAACCTATTCCTACTACAAGTCAGAAGGATGTAGGAGAAGCTAACAGAGAAGCACGAGGAGAATGAAATGAAGATATAGATACATCAGAAAAGACACCTTCAAGGTATGTTCAGAAAAATCATCTAGAATTCAAAATTCTAGGTGAAAAGGAAGCAGGAGTACAAACTAGAATAACTCTTGTTGGAACTTCTAGTTGCCTAGCGTTATTATCCACAATTGAACTTCAAACCATGAATCAAGAAAGAAAAGATGAGTGTTTTGTTAAGGAAATGAATGAAGAACTTGATGAAATAGAAAAGAACCATACATGGGAATTAGTACCAATACCTCATGATAAAAATGTTATTGGGACAAAACAGGTATTCAAAAACAAATTGAATGAAAATGGAGAAGAAATTATAAACAAAGGAAGACACATATGCAAAGGCTATGCTCAATAATAAGGAATAAAATTTGGAGAAAAATTTCCACCTGTAGCTGTAATTAAAGCCATAAGAATGTCCCTTGCATTTTCAAGCTTTCATAACTTTAAAGTATATCAAATGGATGTTAAATATTCATTTCTAAATGGGGACTGACTATAAAAATAAGTTTATATTGAACAACCTGAATGGTTCATTCTACGAAATGATAAAAATATTGTTTGTAAACTTAAGAAGGCATTGTATGGGTTAAAACAAGCTCCACGTGAGATGGGAATTAGTACCAATACCTCATGATAAAAATGTTATTGGGAGAAAATGGGCATTCAAAAACAAATTGAATGAAAATGGAGAAGAAATTATAAACAAAGGAAGACTCATATGCAAAGGCTATGCTCAATAAGAAGGAATGAAATTTGGAGAAACATTTCCACCTGTAGTTGTAATTAAAGCCATAAGAATGTCCCTTGCATTTTCAAGTTTTCATAACTTTAAAGTATATCAATTGGATGTTAAATATTCATTTCTAAATGGGGACTGACTATAAAAATAAGTTTATACTGAACAACCTGAATGGTTCATTCTACGAAATGATAAAAATATTGTTTGTAATCTTAAGAAGACATTGTATGGGTTAAAACAAGCTCCACGTGTATGGTATTATAGTCTTGACATGTATATTTAAAAATAAGGCTTCACTAAGGGGTCTACAGATAGAAATCTATATATCAAGATGGATACAAGTAAACTTTTGATAGTTGTTATTTATGTAGACGACATCATATTTGGAAGAAATGAAGAATCTATGAGTCAAGGATTTGCTTCTGTTATGAAGAAAGAATATGAAATGTCTTTACCTGGTGACCTAACATACTTTCTTGGTCTTCAAGTTCAACAAACAAAGAATGGTATAATTCTCTCACAATCCAAGTACTTCAATATGAGTTTGAAGAAATATGGAATGGAGAAATAAAAGCCTATATGCACACCAATGGTAACAGGATGCAATCGTAGTTCGCATGGTGATTCCTCTTTGGTGAATTAGCCAGAATACCTATCTATGATCGAAAGCTTTCTCTACCTTATAGGCACGAGACTAGATATTATGCGTGCACTTGGGATTCTTGGACGGTTTGAAGAAAATCCTAAAGAAACTCATCTCAATGTAGTTAAGAGAATATTCAAGTATTTATTGGGAGCATAAGATTTTGGTGTAAGGTATCCCAAAGATGCATATTTTTCACTTCATGCTTACATAGGTGGAGATTACGCAGGAAATATTGATGATAAAAAGAGTACTAGTGTAGGAGCATTTCATTTGGGACCTCTCTTGGTATCATGGTTCAACAAAAAACAAATCTCCATCTCTTTATCGATTATTGAGGCATAATATGTTGTTGTTGCATCTTGCTGTACTCAAGTTCTATGCATGATGCAACATTGTAGGACATTCAAATCACTTTTACTCAACCTATACCTATTCTTTGTGACAATAATAATTCCATAAGTATTTCTAAAAATCCTGTCATGCATTAAAAAGCCAAGCATATTCCAATCAAATATCTTTTTTTGCAAGAATAAGTGTTTGAACAAAATATCAAACTATAATATGTTCCTTGAAATGAACAAGTTGCAGATATATTTACAAAGCCTCTTCTGTTACAGGAAAATTTGGGCGCATCAACCCCAACTTCCAAATCTGTATTATTAGGGTCTATCAACCCCTAATTCAGTTGTTTTCATTCCCTAATGAAGTTAACCTACATCATGCTTGCTTCCCAAGAGTTTCATGACACCATTCATCCAAAAAATGTCCCTAAGGAGATCATCACAGGTGGCCTTATATCCGGTTGCAATGAATGGTAGGCACTAGACGATCTGGGTGCTATGCATCACACCTAGTCTTTGTTTCACCTGTGATGAGCGAGATCCATCGAATTTTTCAAATGAATCCATTGGATTCCTCATCTAATGGATGCTTATAGGAGCTTCTAGAAGGATTGGGCTCGCTTTTGGATGAGGAAGGAGATGAATGAACCTTAATCCATTATCCCTTCCTCCATGGAACCACTTCCCAAATATGGCAAAGCATTCATGAGGGCCATTAATGGCCTAACCTCCTCTATTCAACTATAAAAGGACCAAGCTCTCAATGGCTAGTCTAGGTTGGAACTTCTTAAGATAAGGAAATCCTGCTTGGATGAGATTAGTAGAGAGAGTAATGTTATCATGTCAAATTGTTGTTTCCATGAGGAGAGAAGGGTTTGAAGCTGGGAGGATGACGCTGAATCGGACATGCATCTACATGGGTTGTAATCTTCCTTTCTATCAATAAAGAGTTCTTTTCTTTTTCCATTCATGTGTTATGAAATGTACATTGTATTTTCGATTCTATAATGTGTTTGGTTAACAAATCGATATGTATGCTTTGATGGTTTTCTGTCTCGGCTTGTGTGCAGGTACCTTTCAAGTGAGTTAAGTATGGAAGGGAGTGGTGAAAGCGGTCAAAGGGAAGAGGGATTGAGCGAGAGATATAGGTTGGTACTTTTGCTCCTCTTTCTTTTATCTATTAGCTATAGGAAAAGCAATGGAATTACTTTAACTATTGTTCTAGACTTGCTACTAGGTCTAGGGGTTAGTCGTTCGAAAAGAAACTAAATTTGCCCATAACAAAATGGTGACTTTGCTGGGGATTGATTTTATCCCTCATAGTAGCTAATCAATCTCTTGGAACACTTTGACAGAATTTACCCTCTATTTTTCATCGAATTTAAGTCCAATTCACTGAAATTGAGTCAATTTTGAGCATAAAATTGTCATTCTGCAATCATCGCAGCTCTGTAACTGAGACAGTGCAATGAATGGCACCCTCTGCACTGAGATAGTGCTATGCATCGCACTGTCCCTCACTTTGACCTATGCTGATTCCTTTTGGATAAGTTTTTTCCCATCTAGGAGCTGAAGCCTTAAGTCAATTTTCAGTTGTTTGAATTGTTTGTTGGATTTAGATGAGTTCTTGTCTCTAAAAGTAGTCTTTGTTTCCTTGTTTCGACCCATTTTAGACTGGATTGTTAAATGTTTGTTTATGTATTTGTTTTATCATTTGCAGTCCCTAGTTGAAAGTAGTTTCAGTCGATTGTTTTGAAGTGTCATAAAATCTTCCTTTATTGAATAATCGATTGATCTATTTTGTGCATCTGATTCATATTTTCGTTTAAGTGTTGAAAATCTTCGTTTCCTTAAAGTTGAAAGTGTCGTTTAGTCTTCCTTTATCTTTAAGTGAAATTGTCATAAATTGAAATTTGTGTGAAAAGAGCTTTTGAATCATTTGTTAATTTGTTTTTCTTAGTGTATAATTCACATTAAGGAGAACGGAAAAGAAAAAGAAACACATGTAGTTGCATTTTAGAGTTTGATTGTGTGTGCTTAAATGGAATGGTTAGGGAAATGCGTTAGTGAGTCCTCTTTATTGTTTGATCCAAAAAGTACTTGTTTTCTCTATCCCTTATTAGTTACGATTTTCATTGTTGAAAGAAAAATGGAAAGAGTGCTTCCCATTTAGTTGAATTCTTAGGAATCTTGGAAAACATCACGTGGTGATTCCTCCTCTCTGAACTGGTAAGTACTAGTACGGACTTGTGCTCCCTGTACCATCCTATACATAGTGGGAGACCCCAATAGGCTCACATTCTTTATCCCTAGGAAGCCGAGTCTATCGCCTTACCAATCACAATGCACCAAACACAACATTCAGGAAGACTGACTGCTGTACGGTAAATCCTTGGTAATTTCTCTTTAATTTTCCAGCAAGGTGCATATTGCAGTTTTGTGATTAGTATGGTAAAACCTCTTGCTTAGTATCTCCATAGTAGTCACTTTTGTTCCTTTTCGACTCCTTAAAAAAAAGGTCCATCTGAGCACTTGTCCTTTCAAGCTCATTAAACAAAGAAAGACACTAGAGTCATCTTTTTCTTTTTCTCGACTCTTAAAACATGAAAAAGCGAAGTTAAGTTCTTGCATCGTAAAAGTTAATTGACTGCGAAAACATCTTTTTTTTCCTTAGTTGAGTTAGGTTGATAAGACAATTAGCAATTTTGGAGGAATATCAACCTCCACTCCATCGTTCGAGGAGAGTTACGAGCAAACCGCCCTTGCCACCGGAAGCGACACCCATCCGGTCAAGGCGGACTCGTCAAACTGAGTCTGGTACTTCAAGAGTTTCTAGTACTTCATCTGAATTACCAGAGCTGCCTATCATGGCTAGTACTGAGCCTCAAGTTACTCCAACTATTTCTGGAACATCTGTTACACAAGAGGAAGTTACTCAACTACCTGAGGCCACTATAACGGAAATAAGTGAACTAGTAACTGAAGTTTATCGACAACTTGAAGTGAATCAACTATAAATTACTTTAGAACTTGAACCTGTTCAATTGGAATTTGATCCAGAACCCATAACAGTTGAGACCGAAGACATTCCTGAAGCTGAAATTGTTCATGAACCTTCCATTGAAACTGAAGTTCTTTTACCGGAACATCTGGACTTTGACCTTGAACATTCTGAAGTTGTTACTGAAATACCTCAGTCATCTGTAGTTCCTGAAACTCCATCTTTAACACAAAAAGTCTTTTTCGGACCTAACGGTGAAATCCTTCCACCTGGATTAATTGCTGTAGAGGAAGAATTTGAAGAAGAGTCTGATCCCGGGACTCCACATCATTTTGGTCCTGGTTTATATCTTTACTCTGAATCTCTTCCTCGTTTTGCTACTGCCTCTGAAATCCCACTTGATTCATTAGGTCAACTTTTGGGTCAGCTAACCATGGCAGAACAACCGCAAACATCCCAGACTGCTTCATCTGATGCAGTTGCGGCAAAGTCTTTTGCTGCTACTTCTTCGATGTTTACAACCACACCTGAGTCACATTTATATGGACAGTCGTTCGTCCCGGCTGGTTACCAGTCTATGTCTGGAGTCCACTCAGGGGTTTCATCTTTGCCGTGGTCATCTCCCATGTCATCATTAGGAATTTTACCTGGTTCTTCTTATCAAGGACAACAGTTTGATCCTGGGTATCAGTATCAAACTGGGCAATACGGTGAACAAAGACCCATTTATCTTCTTAACACTAGATTGCCACCATATGGTTAGCAATATGCCTATTCACAACATCCTCCCTATCAAGGAGGAAAACCCTATGGTTATGTCCCACCGTATCTAGGTCAACATGAAGTGAGACTCTGTCAGTGGCAGCCAACTATACCACCACAACTGAGGCTTGTGTATCTGACACAACCTATGCAAACTGAGTTGATTATATCAACCCAACCTGTCGTAACTATGGAACAATAGATGCAAGCTCAACCCGTTGTATCTCAACCTGGGTAAGTTAGTTCCACTGCCTCTCAACCTCATGTTTCGAGTCAGCAAACCCAAACTTCTCAGGTTGTTATGCAACAACCACTTGTTTCTGGGGTACAACTACCTCAGGTTAGTGTGCCATTATCTAGAGTGACTCAAGGTCAAACTGGTGTTGGGGGACAATATCAAAATTCACAACCGATACCCCAACAACCTTGGCAACCGCAGTATCCACAGCCTCCATTTCATAATGTCCAACCTCAGTATGGACCTGCTTTCCAAGCTCAACCTGGGCAAGGACAGTATCAAGCATATCAGGGTCCTGTGTATCAAACCTAAACCGGTTACGGACAAATGCAAGTTCAACCTGGTTTCAATCCATATACCGGATATGCCCCTCCGCCTTATCAAGGATATCCACCATATGCGGGTATGCAAAGGCCTATGGCATAGGCAATTCCATCTTATCCCAGATATGCCCAACCTGATCTGAATTGGCAGTTGCCTTTTGTGGCAACCCTAGAATTACCAGATTTAAACTGGCTTACAAATGATCCAATTTTGTATTCACCATTGTGGCCAGTGATTCCTCATAAGTTGCCTTTCGACATTCCAAAGTTTAGTGGAAATCCTGGAGAAGACCCGTCAAATCAAATTATGACTTATCATTTATGGTGTTCTTCTAACTCCTTGAATGATGATTTGGTAAGACTCCATCTTTTCCAAAGAATGCTAATTGGCTCGGTTGCTAAGTGCTATATTGAATTGCCGAGAGCTTCTTTTAATAATTTCACCCATTTAGCCACTACCTTTTTCACCCACTTCCAGTTACCCATCAGATATGAAACTGGAAGGGAACTTTTGACCAATTTCAAACAAACGACTTCTACTCATATATCCGATCATATTCATGAGTGGCTTTGTCGTCGTCGCATGGTTAAAACCTATGTTCCTGATCAACTTTTCGCTGAGTGGTTCATTAAGTCCTTATTGCCATCTATCACTGAGGATGTGGCTAAAGGTGGAGTTGTTATAGAAGAGAAAGTGATTGCTCCTGCCCAATATTTGGATTTAATTTACATGCAATCCGGCATGCTCTATGACAAAATTCCACATGCACCACACCTTAATCAATCCATTCCACCTCCATCATCGAGTAGGGACTCTCATGCCAGAGATGGTGTGATTGGTTCCTTGAGCACACAAATGGCGAGTAAACCAATTGCTCAATCACTTGCCAAAAATCAAGCTGTAAATGCACCTGAGGTTCTTGCTTCTGAGATTAATTCCGTGTCATCTGACAAAGGTAAGAATCCAAAGCAGCTAGGAAGCAAGAAAAAGGGGAAAAATAAAAAGAAAACTAAAAACCCTCCTCAAGAGAAATCGTCTGATTCCTCTACTTCAGGAAATAAACCTCATTATCCATGTCTAATATGTGATAATGATCATTTTACAAGAGATTTTCCTTACCGCTCATAAGTTTCTAAGTTGTTAAAAGCTTCCACCACATGTGCAGTGTTGAAAGATCCATTTCTGAAACCGGATACCAATATGGTTGCAACTGAAAATGCTTCCACATCCCAGGTATTAATGTTATCCATCGCAAAACCTAAAGATGAAGTTTTGGTTCAGACATGTAGTAAAGATTATGGTAATCCGTCATCATCATCAAATAATCAGGCCACTGATCAACGTGGTTCTTCGACTTCGACCGCATCAGAAAATATTCCACTACCTATTGCACCAAAGTTAACAATAAAGCCACCTAAGGGAGTTGTACATAAATCGACGTTTAACCCTCAAGCTCGAGCTACTCAAAATTATAACATAGTAGAAGATCTTTCTCAGTCTCCTTCTGCTATGTCGACGCTTGAGGTATTACAAAATTGCCCCTCCCAGAAGTAGGCTTTACTGTCCGCAATAGGTGGAGTAGATCCAGTGGATTCTAATCTTGTGGTTTTTAACCACTCAGGATATACACCGCAGTTACCAGCTCAATTAGCTTTTCTGATTCAGGTTAAAGCTCTCAACAAAAATATTCATCAAACCATCGTAGATGAGGGAGCTTCTACTTGTATTATGTCAATGAGCTACTGGAAAACACTGGGGTCACCTATGTTGTCAAGATCACCAACCACATTGAAAGCTTTTGATGGAAGGACTTATACTTCATGTGGGATTTTGAATAATTTGCAAGTAGAACTAGGGGGCAAAACGGTAACTGTTGAGATTGAGGTGGTTGACGGACCCCTTGATTACAACATTTTACTTGGACGACCATGGGTTTATGCTATGGCTGTTGTTGTTTCCACGTACTTTCATACGATTTCATTTCCTCATAAAGGTGGAATACCAGTTATCGACCAAACCTCATTTTTGGCCTCTAGTTCTCAAGTTATGGGAAACATTCCATTTGTTAACGGACCCCCGCTTTCACTTCAATCTGTTGGTTTAGGTCTTTTCAAAGATCCCTCATTAATGGGTACTTTCACACTTCCTCCACCATCTGGAACATCGGGAGTTACGAGAGTCGAGACATGTAATATGTTATCCTCTACTTCATCTGATTTAAAGAGGATCACCAATAGTGTTGAAGATGAGAGTTTTACTGAGGTTATGCCACTAAGTCCTATTGAACTCGAATAGCAATCAATTTTTCTTGCTTGTGTGGCATTTCCAGATCCACAATCGCCAATTGTATGGGTAGATTGTTCACTTGAATATGGTACTTCTTTCGATCCTTTTGCTTGTATATATTCTATAGACGAGGAAATCATCCAATCCATGATGATAGGAGAAGAACCTTGGGAATATTATCATCATCGTTCCCTTCCTCAAGATTCCAATGAAGATTATTCAGATGAACTAGTACACCCTTTAATTGTAGATTTCTTTTCGAATTCTGTTAGAATAGATTCAATAGACTCTAAGCGTAATTTGTCTAACATAGAAGAAACCATTTCTATATACATTTCGACCAAGCCTAACATTGTAGAAAACATTCATGTCGGAAAATATTGTTCTCCTTCAGAACTCAATATTTACCGTGCTCTGTTTCGTGAATTTAGAGACGTATTTGCATGGTCTTACGAGGAGATGCCAGTCATTGATTCAAGTATTGTTGAACATCAAATCAAAATGTACCATGATGTCAAAATAGTACGACAATGGCTTTGACCTGTATATCCAAAGAAAATTGCTGTCATAAAGACAGAGGTTGAAAAACTTTTGCGTGTTGGCTTCATTTACCCTGTACCTCTTACCGATTGGGTATCAAATATTGTTCCCGTGATGAAAAAACAAGGAACAATCCGAGTGTGTGTTGATTACTGGGATGTAAATAAAGCATGTCCAAAAGACAATTATCCTACACCCTTCATCGACTAGATTATTGATGAATGTGCTGGATGTGAAATCTTTTCATTCATGGATGGATTTTCCAGTTACAATCAAATCAATAACCGCCCAGAGGATCAGTCAAAAACTGCATTTATCTGTCCTTGGGGCACATTCACGTATAGAAAGTTACCTTTTGGTTTGAAGAATGCAGGGGCTACATTTCAGAGGGCAATGAATTATGCCTTCCATGACATTAAGAAAATTGTACAACCATATCTTGATGATTTTCCTGCTCATTCACGAAAGCGGACTGATCACCCGCAGCATTTTAGAGAAATATTCTTACGGTGCCGAAACTACAAAATAAGACTCAATCCACACAAGTGTGTGTTTTGAGTTGGCTTTGGTTGATTTCTTGGATTCGTGGTCTTGAAAGATGGAATTCGACTCGATCCATCTAAGGTTCAGGAAATACTTGACTTGTCTCCACCTTCGAATTTATTAGAGTTACAGAAACTTCAAGGGAAGGCAAACTTTCTGAGGAGGTTCATTCCAAACTATGCAGAATTGGCTAAAGGTTTTACACGTCTATTGAAGAAAGAGGTACCCTTCCATTGGGATCAGGTTGCACAAGCTTCCTTTAGTGCTCTTAAAGATTCCCTGATTAGAGCATCATTAATGTATGCCCCCAACTATCAACAAGACTATTACCTGTATCTCGTCGCTGCAGATACAACCATCGGAATGGTTTTAGTCCAAGAAGTAGATGGAATAGAACATCCTATATATTATTTGATTCATAATCTCAATGATATAGAAATAAAATATTCATATGTCGAAAAGTTAGCTTTGGCGGCCATTTAAGCCGTGCAGAGGTTTTGTCACTATATTCTCCTGCGTAAAACTACAGTTATCTCTGATTGCAACCCTATGAAATACATTTTGTCACGTCAATTGCTGGGGGGCAAATACTTGAAGTGGATAGTTATATTGCAAGAATTTGATTTGGAATTCGTGAAGTCTAAATCAGAGAAATCTCTCGTATTTACCGAACTACTTTACGACCTTCCCTCATCCTCAAATGATTTAACATCAGAAACATCAATCGTGGATGAGTCTTTGTTTCTCATTTCGTCAAGTGATTCATGGTATGGAGATATACTGATCTATCTCTAGACCCAAGATTTCCGACCCAATACCTCTCACTCTAAATATCGACATGTCAAATACCAAGCCAAAAATTATATGATTGTTGGTGATACGCTTTATTGCCGTGGTATTGATACGGTTTTATGTAGGTGCCTCACTCATGAGGAGGCCAAGAAAGCTTTGAATGATTGTCATTCAGGTGCTTGTGGTGGACATCTGTCCGGATATGCAACCGCACAAAAAATTCTCCGTGCTGGATACTTTTAGCCAACAATATTCAGAGATTGCATACTTGCTATCAGAAGTTGTCATGCATGTCAAATATTCGATCGAAAAACTCGATTACCACCTACACCTTTGCATCCAGTAGTTGTTGTTGGACCATTCACAAAATGGGGCATTGATTTCATGACTTGTAACCCCACCTCGACTGGGAGGCATGGGTATATTATAGTTGTCGTTGACTATTTTACCAAATGGGCTGAGGCAATGCCTACATTAAACAACAACGGCGAAACGACTGCATTATTTTTCTTCAACCATGTGGTCGCCATGTTTGGTGTACCACAGGCTATAGTTACAGATCATGGATCACATGTTCGCAATCACATGATGGTTGAGTTAGGTGCCAAATTAGGACTTTCACATGATAGTTCTACTCCATATTATCTGCAAGCTAATGGACAAGTTGAGGCTATCAACAAGGTCCTTAAGCGCATGTTACAACAAATGATTGGAGTTCACAAAAGAAATTGGAATTTAATCCTATACTCGGCTTTGTGGGCATATCGAACCTTTGTGAGGAATGCTACCGGATTCACACCCTTTCAGTTGGTGTATGGTTTGGAAGCAGTCTTGTCGATTTAATGTGAAATTTCATCGCTCAAACTCACAATTGACCTGCTACCTGACATTTCTGAGGAAGAAGCATGTTTCTTGGAATTAATCCATCTGGATGAAACCCATCATGATGTCGCGTTGGCTAACGAAGCACACAAGAAACAGGTAAAGACGCAATATGATCAAAATGTCAAGCCTCGAGTCTTCTCAAAAGGTGACCTAGTCTTGCTGTACGATTAGGAATCAGATAAAATTGGTGCAGGAAAATTTGAACTACTTTGGATGGGCCCTTATATTGTTAAACGTGTTTTGGAGAAAGGGGCCTATGAGTTAGTAGATTATGATGGAATTCCATTGTCTAAGCCCATAAATGGGTTGTATTTAAAAAGTTACTATGCTTAATTGAGCATGGTAAAACTCATGTATATATTCTTGGTTTGCATATGTGAGTGTGTTTATTTAAGGGTTTTTTATTTGGTAAGTAATCCACTTCACATTTATGCAGATGTCGAACTTTTCGGAACCATGGGTTGGTTATGTTGATGGTGTTAGTCATAGTATGCAGAACCTATCTTCTGCAGCATGGGCCATTTTCGTTCCGAGTGGCGATCTAATGCGTTTTAGAGGGATTTGTATCGGTCAGTCAACAAACAATATCGTTGAGTATAGTGCATTGATTGAACTTCTCTCTGATGCCATTTCACTTGGCATTCACCGAATTATCACTAGGCTGGACTCAGAGCTTGTTATGCTACAAGTTACTGGCGTTTATACTATCCGAAACCTAGCAATTCATCGTATGTTCCTTAGAGTTCGTATTTTGGAAAGGTATTTCGAGTTTATTCAATATCAACATATTTCTGGAAGTCTAAACACATTAGCCGACTCTCTAGCAAATTATGTGTTAAATAGGCATTTGCAACATATGTAAAGTAAATATTTTCAATTAACATCATCAATTGAATAGGAGTGCATCACTCAACCATAATAAAACCTTGAAAGATAATTGTAAAAAGTTTTTACAAACATTTTGTGTCTAGGACAAAAATTGATCATCTAACCCAAAAACTGAATGTATGCAGAAATGATCTTAGCAAGCTAGTGGTGCTCGTAATAGCAGGTAACTATCTATGATATCATGCGCAAAAGTCTCATCCAATGACCCGGCACTCCGATGGTGTGGCGTTGCAATTGCATAGGTAATTCCTCGATCCGGATATCCGGGATACCTAAGGTTAAACCCTCTATGTGTTTTTGCAATTCAGCTAGAGTCTTGGCCAAATCAAAGTCTCAAAGAATCTCTCTCCTTATAGGTCTTTGTGCTGATGAGTCTCCCATAGGTTGAACAGGTCCAATATCTATATACATGAAAAATAGGTTTTGTTTAGTCTTGGAGTTAATAAAAAACACAGAAAATGCAAAAACTTTAAAAAATTAAAAAAAAACACTCGGCCAATCAATTTACCAATGGCACCCCACATTGCTCCAGCTGGTAGTGGTAAATCTGGATCGCCACAGAAATCCATTCCTGAATATGGATATTCTGCGAGGGTCATCTCCTGTTGATCGAACCATTCAAAGAATGTAGAGGTAAATACAATCTTAGAATAGGCACCATGCCTAGCCATTAGATCTATCCACCTCCATAACCGTGGGATTCTCAGTCCAGATACACCCAGTGAAATGAGCTCTGGCTACAAGAGAGGTATTCTCCCCAAGGCAAAGGAAATCACAATTGATTCATAGCCAAATTTATGAGCTTTCCTTCTTTCACCTTGGTCAGTTGTTCTTTCACAGATGAGAGGACAACCTCACACCAGTTAAATATTTTTGGCTCTAAACATTCTAAAGCATACTGCATGTATGACCTGGTGGCCAAATGAAGCACAGAACTACCAGCCAATTTGGCAATGGTGAAAAGGATCGTCCTTAGAGGTAAATCACTAACATCCTTGATAAGTATCTTCCCGTCTTTGCTAGGATGGGCACCTTGCCTACAGAACTATCACACATAATCTTTCACCAGTCTACCTTCGGGGGCATGACCTATTAGTAAAATGGGGGCACCTCGCCTCGACAGTCCAGTTAGGAAGTATTTATCATCGATGGTAAAAGGGATTTCTTTGCCCCGAATGTGAAAAGTCTGATCGGTCGGATCCCATGATTGAACAAGAAATCGTAGAAGATCCATCTACTGCCGCAGGTTGGATAGCTTAAAATACTTGAGTAAACCGCAGTCTCTTAGGGCCTCGACTATTCTTAGATTACTCAAGGCTATGACAACTTGCTCTTCGTGCTCTCATTCTCTCCATATGAGTACCATTTTAAATTCCTGATTTGGAAAGAGAAACCCTAGGGTCCTCAAAACCCTAGAATGTTATTGACTAAAACAGGAGATAAATGGAATAAAAGAGAATGGAATTAGATCCTACCTAATCCAAACTGCACAAGGAATGATCCCTTCAATCCTTCGCAATCAACTGGTGCTCTTCAGGGAATAACTGCTCCAGAAATCAGAAGGTAAAATAGATGGTGAAAATGAATGGTAAGAATCAGTATTTATGTTTATTTATCACACTTTAATCGAGTAAAACATTGGTTTTTTATTTATTTAATCCATGAACATGTATTGTTTAATCTTTTGATGGTATCTTGAGCAGGATTAACAACTAGAAAGCAGTGATGATGTGCTTACGTGTAAATTGAACATCTTTGACCACAAGGCAAACTTTTATCTCTTTTTCGAGATTTGTTAAAAATGAAAAAGGAATCCCCTTGGAGTCCTATTTAAGCTCTTTTCAGACTCTCCAAACATGAAAATATTGCTGAGCCGTTGTCATTTCTAGCTCGTTAATGGATCAGAATTGATATCTACTCAGTATAGTTTTACCCCTTTTTCGGGCTGAGATAGATTAACTACGAAAAAGGTACTTGTTGGTCAAACATGATCAATAGGTTCTCTCTTGTATTGTTTTATGCTTTTTCGGGCTTGAGAAACAAATGTATGAAAAAGGACTTTTGGATTTCTCTTTTAGTCACTTTTCAGACTCTCTGAACATGAAAAGGACCGAGTTATCTTTGTCGTTAAACTCATTAAAAGCATCAACTAGTGACAAACTTGTCCATCTAGACAAGACCGAGTTTCACCTTCGCTAGACTCGTTAAAACATCAAACAGTGATGGATTCAGCCGAAGGGTGGGATTATACAACAAGCATATGTTATCCTCCTCAAGCTTGATAAAAAATAAAGAGGTACTGGTCAGAAATGACTGGGGAAAAATGGAAAAAGCTGGGAACACTTTATGGTAGCAGGTCGCTCTTGAACATGACACTTTCACCTCATCACTGTGACTATGTGGGTTGGGTCATTCAGCTTGATGGTTATCACACCGTTGGTCTATCATACCATCCATCACTTTGTTTTGGGTCAATGCTACCAATTCACTTCAGTGTCGCCAATATGTTCAAGAGAAGTCATTCAGTTCAAAACTTCATCCTCTACAATATAGTAAACCTTCATTTTCATGCCCGCCATTCCTGAACCTTATGTCGTCAGTCAATGTTTCATCTCCAAATTCAGTTACCTCGTTTCATGTCGTTGATGTGGGATACATCAAGGCTCTCCTATGATGAGTCGCTTCTTGTCGACGTCAACACATCATCCAAGAAGTTGAATTAGAAACACCCCTTCAGTACCTTGAGGCTTGCATACATCAATGGCAGGTTTCTCGCTTCCGACGATAGGGTGACATCACTGGCCTTTGACCGAAAGACTTTGTATGTTGTTCGACATCAAATCATTTATTCACACCATGCGGAATGTAGTGTAGTACCTTGAGGGTCATTATCATTATCAGTGATTCCTCTTGCGTCTGTTAATGACTTACATCATTGGCTGGTAATCAGACGATGTCTCTCCATGTTCGACTTCAGAACATCTATTCACATGGTTAGACTTGTACATTGAGTGAAAGATTGGACGAGATTAAAGACCCTAGATCTAGTTTCATCCATCTGGGCTGCGATATATTTTTCAGGAGTACTATATCCAATGTACAATGTCCTTACATTCATGGTCATCCACTCATGGGTCTACATCTGTAGACGACTATATTTGTACATGTGATGAAAGTTTATAAGCTGAGCATGGGTATGCCTTCCCTCAGCCAAAAATTGTGAGAAAAAAATCAAAGTATCATGATATTTGTATTGTAACTGATGCAGGTCACCTTCCAGTTCGAAACCTTCTCTCCAAGTGGTAAAGCACCTCACTCGACATGGTTGTTTTCGACTTCATGCTTTAGGGGGAATCTGTTACAGGAAAATTTGGGCACATCAACCCCAACTTCCAAATATGTATTATTAGGGTCTATCAACCCCTAATTCATTTCTTTTCATTCCCTAATGAAGTTAACCTACATCATGCTTGCTTCCCAAGAGTTTCATGACACCATTCATCCAAAAAATGTCCCTAAGGAGATCATCGCAGGTGTCCTTCTATCTAGCTGCAATGAATGGTAGGCACTACACTGTCTGGGTGCTATGCATCACACCTAGCCTTTGTTTCACCTGCAATGAGTGAGATCCATTGAATTTTTCAAATGAATCCATTGGATTCCTCATCCAATGGATGCTTCTAGGAGTTTCTAGAAGGATTGGGCTTGCTTTTGGATGAGGAAGGATATGAATGAACCTTAATCCATTATCCCTTCATCCATGGAACCACTTCCCAAATATGGAAAAGCATTCATGAGGGCCATTAATGGCCTAACCTCCTCTGTTCAGCTATAAAAGGACCAAGCTCTCAATGGTTGTTCTAGGTTGGAACTTCTTAAGCTAAGGAAATGCTGCTTGGATGAGATTAGTAGAGAGAGTAATGTTATCATGTCAAATTGTTGTTTCCATGAGGAGAGTAGGGTTTGAAGCTGGGAGGATGACGTGGAATCGAACATGCAACTACATGGGTTGTAATATTCCTTTCTATTAATAAAGAGTTCTTTGCTTTCTCCATTCATGTGTTATGAAATGTACATTGTATTTTCGATTCTATAATGTGTTTGGTTAACAGATCGATATGTATGCTTTGATGGTTTTCTGTCTCGGCTTGTGTGTAGGTACCTTTCAAGCGAGTTAAGTATGGAAGGGAGTGGCAAAAGCGGTCAAAGGGAAGAGGGATCGAGTGAGAGATACAGGTTGGTACTTTTGCTCCTCTTTCTTTTATCCGTTATCTATAGGAAAAGCAATGGAATTACTTTAACCGTTGTTCTAGACTTGCTACTAGGTCTAGCAGTTAGTCGTTTGAAAAGACACTAAATTTTCCCATAACATCTTCCACGTCATTTTTTTGAATATCTTAAACAAAAACTAGGAGTGATATCTACTTCATCACTCTGTTAATGATTCTAGCAGATATTTCAAGTTCAAGGGGAGTTGAGACTATAAATTAATACAATTTACTTTCTATATGCGGATTGCATTAAGGACAATCACGTATATATGCGATTTTTGATCTATATAGTCGTGTATTTTTTTCTGAGATGAAGAAAGAATGAGACAACCTTAGGAAAAGTCTCTTATATGCTTCAATATGATTAGAGAATAGCTGGCATAGATTTAGGGGGAGATTTTGTTATGCTTCTAATAACACATTGTTGCCATTATATCTTCTTGAGCACTTCTTGCTAAATGATGATATATTTTTTTCCTTGCTCAAATTGATGAAGAGTTTCTTAGTAATGCTTGAAAAGCATTGATCATATATTGATGGTTGCTGATGACAATCATTGGTTTGTTACCTTGAGGTCTCCTTATTTGGTTATAAATGTAATATATGTCTCTTGATGTAGAGGTCATGTAAATAACCATATTGTAATAATTGTAATATTCAATCATGTTTTGGAGTCAAGTCAGTTATGTATGTAATCCCATTTTGGGCATTTGATGTAATGTTGAGTCAAATATGTAACCCCACTGTGTCGGATGATTGATGTAAACATGAGTCCTTGGTGGTAGGAAATTCCATATTTCGTTAAGTCATAGATTCATGTACTTATTTGTACGTCTTCCATAAGATTGAACATACACTTAGGGGGATCATGGTTAGTATAAAATGTTCATATTTTGAATATCATATCTACATTTCTCATCTCTACAAAGGGAGAGAGAAGTCTTCTTTCACCATTGGTCAGCCATTTGCCCTTGATGTCAAATGGGTAGAGTAGTAGCTTGGTGTTTGAATAAAAATTCTTGGATAGAAGCATGGTGTGCTGACAAATGTCTTTGCAGGTATTTACAAGAGATGTTGACCAAACACCAAAGTGGTTTCCATTAAGTCCAAAGGTGGAGATTGCTGGCATTATGACTAAAGTGTTGTCCTTGATGGCCACCTACTTGATAAATATGTCAAAATGATGGTAGCAGGATGATTATATAGTTTGGTACGGATGTGACAAAGAAAATACACAAAGGAATACCAGTTCAGAAATAGAGGAATGATAAAGGTGAATTTTGGAAAATAATACGTAGGTCCTGTGAATAAAGACCGTGTACATACATAAGTATGGTGAAGAAAATTCATCTACATATTCTGAACCATGGTAATTGGAATACCAGGGGTATTTACCATGGTATTGGCCTATAATAATGAGCGTGACAAAGAAAATTTGATCTCGTTAAAGAATACAATCGACACAACTAAAGGATTGGCCTAAGGTATTGGCTAAGGCTTATACTATATAAGTAGATGGAGATCAAGTGTTATAGTGTGCAAGTTTTGTGTTATCTATGCATAATTTGATATGGAACAGGTATGCATGAAGGAGCAAGGAAAAGACACGGATATGGAAATTCTGAAGTATGGTATCATATGTGCTTATTTGATTTGATTATTAAAAATATCTAATTGTGATAGATCAGTGGTGATAATGATACTATGACATGAATATGAGATGGTAAGGGTTGCGAATTATATTTTGTGGTTGTAGTGAAGGAACGATTAATTGATTATAGATTTGTACGCTAGTTTTCCTCTAAGAGGGTGCGTACATATGTAGATGTGCTTCAAGGTAGTCGCGTATACATTCCACGAAATTTCAGAATTTGTACATAGGTGTCGAACATGAGAAGCATGTAGATCGCGAATGTTCTTTGTAATAGTCACAGATACATGTTAGGTTTTGCAGTATGAGCTGATGATGATGGTTGATGTGTCTTGTCATGTTTGTTGGTGTTTGTTGATGAAGTCTCTCTTATGATAATCTGAGTTTGATAGTACTTATTGGGTTAAGTTGATTATGAAATAGAAGTTAACTAAGTGATGATGCTTCTGTTTGGTTATTTGTATTTGGTTCAATGGTTTGTGTTGGCTTCAATATCTAATTGAGTGATTGATTCAATGGTACAGTGACTCAGATTAAATTATCAATGTTTTGATATCTATACGTAGGTACTCTTAAGGAGAAGCACATACATACGCAAATATGATTCAAAGCAATAACATATACCTTATGACATATGCTTGATTAGGGTTTGTAGTGACAGTAACTGGTTTCTGTGAAAAATAGAATATGGTCTGGTACTCTGATGAATGGTTGTGCACTGATATGATCTGTTATGAATTACTTTGATTTAGTTGTTTTTTATTGATTTAGATTCAATTATTGATTTGATGATTCACTTGGTTCAATAATTGGATAGTTGATGTCAAAATTATTCGGAGTGGATCCATTTTGAAACATTCTGAAAAGTGGTCCCCAAAGAGGTGAGGATAACAATATTTAGAAAGGGGGTTGTATCTCCCTTTGAGTAGGAGCTGGAAAATGAGAGAATGTTGTAAACTTCTGTAGGTAGGAGCCTATGTGCTGGTTAGATTTTGTGCCACTACAATATTGTAAGAAGTTTCCTTTTAATAAAAGAATAAGACAGAGATGACAACAATGGTGGTTTTCTCCCACATTGGGTTTCCACCTAAAATCCTGGTGTTCATATGGTTTTTGTGTGTTGATGTTCTATCTTCTTCTTAATTTTTCATAATTATTGATTAATTGATGAAAATGAAGTAATGATAAACAAATTAATGTTGAAAAAATGATGAAATTAATGATTAGATAAGTTATCTATATATACATGGGTTTCTTTAATAATAGTCGCGTACATATTCTAGTTTCATTTATAACAATAGCGTATACAAATTAGAATAAGAAATTGAAAATTTGAAGTGTGTAAAATACTGATTCACCCCCCTCTTAGTATTTTACCGAACAAAATATATTCCCAATGAATGATTTTGAGGGATTTTTCAATCAAGGGATCTCCAAGGTAGATGATTGAGAGAGAAGATTGTTGGAAACCAAGAAGTCAATCTAAGTGAGCTTGAATTGAGGGATGGATATTAAAGAATAAAATGTGGTATTTAAAGAGATTGATTGAGGTTCCAAAAGATCGCATGAAATCATCCAAGATGTGTTTAAAGGATATTTCTTCTTTTATTAAGGGTTGTACCATGAGCATATTATCATCTATGAACTAGTGGTGCATAATGGGAGCAAGAGTGTGACAATGACTAATGCATTTTAATGAGCCTTATTTGAGGGATTCTTGAAGAGATTGACTCAGTCTTTCCACTGTGAGGCTGAAGAGGAAGGGGAAAGTAGATTTCCCTTTCCTAATTCTTCTTGATGGATTGAAAGTTTTTGTAGGCAAGCCATTTAAAAAGATGGAAAAAAAAGATAGGAGAAAAGAGAGTTGATCCAATCCTCCAAGAAGCCAAAGTCTCTAAGGGAATGATAGAGGTAGGAACAACTTAATTTGTCAAATTATTTATAAAAATAAAGTTTGATGACCATTCGAACTTTTGTGAGTACTTTTAGGGAGTGGATAAGCTCATGGACCACCATAATACAATATATAATTTTATGCCCCTCAATAGTCCAGGACTACTCCTTCAAAATGAGGAGAGCAAGGCAAGGATTTAATTGATTTGGAGTTATCTTTGAGATAATTTTATACACCACATTACATATGGAGGTGAGATGAAAGCCATTGGGATCAAAGGAGTTATTTTATTTGGGAAAAAGGGTTTGGAAAGTACAATTAAGAGTAGGCTTTATCTCTCTATATAAAGTAGATATACAATTATTTTATTTAATGTGAGAATTGAAATATTTTATTTATAACCAATATGTGTGTGTGTGTGTATATATATATATATATATTAGTTAACATGGATATTCAAATACTTTATATTGATATTTTTTTAAATAAAAGAGTTATACATCTTCACATCCACAAGTAAAATTTCTTTTTTATTATATAAGTCATTGTTTTTATTTAGTGAATATTTTATTTTTATTTTTATCTTGAAAGGGGTGCATGTTAACTCCAAGTTGAACATAGAAGGAGCTACACATCTGATATTAGACTATAGAATTCACCACTTGGTGCAATTAAAAGAGGAAGAAGGTATTATTATTGTAAAATATCATGTCACACAAGAAATTGATGCATCACAAATATTTTAAGTTCCTTCTAAAATATTATTTGGTTTTATAGACTAGGAAGATCTTAAGTTTTGGTGATCCAATTTTCTAGTATATATATCACAATGGATTCATTTTTTATGTGAAATATTCACTTCGTTTATTTTTCCGGTGTGAGACATCACATTTTCACAAAGTTTTCACCCATGTTGAAAGACTTAAAAAAATGGTCGAGTTTCCATTTCACATGACAATAAGCATTCACTCCTTGCAAAATGACACATTGCAACATTTTTCCACTCATGTGTTACATTACATCAAGAAATATAGAATTTTCTAATGTTAAAGTTTTCTTTTATGTGTTGAATGACATTCCACTTTTTTTACTTGCCTCGTGGTGCTTCTAGAAAATATTTTTAATGTGCCAGAAATAATATTTTCCTAGTTAAATGTGTCGTCACAAAAAAATTTGTTTCCCAAAAACATTTTGCATCACATAAAACATGATTTTCTCACTATCATAAGGTTTCCCTCCTTACAATATAGAACACCCAAAATTGCCTAACTTGCTACGCAAAATATTAGAAAGATTCGAGGAGAGTATTTATGGCTTGGAGACTTTAATATTGCACAACAATAATATTCTAGGATATGCATAGGAAAACCTTTTCGAGTGTAATATATCGCATAAGATAAAACTTAGGGAAATGTGAAACCAAAGTCTTTTGGAGAATTTTTTTCAGTCTTCCTTCGTTATGAGAAATACAATTTTGTAGCAATGCACTATGTTGCATGAGGGAAAATTTTGCGAGGATGCGACTTGTTAAGATAAAAAAACGAGATGAGTGATACATTGAATCACGAAAAATATATTTTTTTGTGTGATATCTTGTGTTGTGACAAAAATTTCTTTCGTGAAAATGTTTGCATTATGACCAAAAAAAAATAAAAAAAAATTACCTACAATATTTTGCATCATTAACATGAAAGTGAAAAGAATTGTGATAAGTAGTTGTCTAGGGTTAAGATTAAGTGATGGGGTAGCTATGGTTGATTGTTATTTCCAATTTTAAACCATGGTTGATCATATTTAACCATTTTGTATTATGATAAAAAATGTTTGAATATGATTAAGAATGTTCAATTATGAATAATGACATTTTGATGATGGTTGATTATGTTTGACCATTTTTTTTATCATGGATAGGAAATGATTGAGTATGGTGAACAATGCTTGACTATGGTTCGATCAAGTTGATTATGGGTTACCATGTTTTCCTATGGTTCTGGAAAAATAAAAAAGTGTTGCACCAAACACTATGATAAACAACCAATGAGATGGCCAATCCAAAAAATTCTTAACCCAAAAGATGATGCTTTATTGATTCATAAAGAACATATTTTGTTGAAGTAATTTCTTCTAAAAAGACCTAGGATAACTCTGTTGGAATATCTAGAGAGGAAGTATCTAGACCTAACTAACTGATAAAGTCAACCTTAATAATGCTAACTCATGAGATAAATTACACTATCTAACACTTTGGCTTAATTTTGAATATCACATAGTAACGCAAATAACTCCCAAGTGTCATATTTGAAATGAAAAACCATATTATGCCAATGGCTCAAGAAAATGTTTATATGTTGGTCTTGATGCTTACAAAAATTAGAATGAAGTTGCCATTACTAAAAAGCTCACAAATGAAATGATAATGAGTGTCTATGTGCTTAATTATGAGATAAAACTCATGACTTTTGGATAGTCCAATGGTTGAATAATTTTCAAAATGTATAGGAGTTTGATCCTTCTCTTCATGTGCAAGATCACTTAAGAGTCTTCTCAATAATGCAATGCTACATGTGATAATGCAATTGCCACATAATTTTCTTTGGCTAAATATATTGTGAAAAATGGGTTGTTTCTTGGATGCTCATATGAGCCTAAACCTATCTACCTAATTGGAATGCATTAACGGAAGTACTCTTTTGATCACCAATGCTTCCTACAAAGTCAATATATGTGTACCCACCATGAAGGTTGTCTTTCGAAGTTAAATACCAAATTCCATAACCTATTATACCTACAATGTATCGTAATATTCTTTTGACAACCTTCCATTGAGAGTCTTTGGTAGACTCCATGAATATATAAATTAAACTTAATCTATACAAGATATCTACCCTTGTCGCAATATGATACATGAGGCTTCCTACAAATCTCCTGTACAATGTAGGAACAACATTCAAACCTTTATTTTCTTTACTTAACATTGTACCTATTGTAATTCACGTATTTGTTCATTTTATTTTATCCATTCTAAATCTTTTGAATATATGAATGGAATACTTCTACTAAAATATAAAAATATTGTGCGTAGATTTGTCAATCTCAATTTTACGAAGATACTTAATAAGTCCAATATCATTAATTTGCAACTTTGTATTTGTGAATGCTTTTAAATCATTGAATTTGCTATATATACAATGCCATCAAGATAAAGGAAAAAAATAAAATATTACCTTGTTGAGCCATTTTGGTGTAAAGTGTCATTTATTATTTCTTTTACTAAACCAACTATTGAGAAAATAGAAACCAATGCTATTGCACCAAGGTACCAAGCACATGGAGCCTAGTTTAGATAATATAATGCTTCCTTTAGCCTATAGAGTTTGTTCTCTTGAACCTTGAATTCCAATCCTAGTGGTTGAATAAAATATAATTCCTCTTTTAAAATTCAATTTAAGAAATTTGATTTAGCATCCATTTGATAACATGCCAACTATTTTAGGATGTAATTTCTAAAATTTCTATAATTTTGTCTATCCATTAGAAAAAATAATGATAGGGGGGATTGGGGAGGTGAGTCAATATTTTGAATTCATTTTAACTTTCAATTTCAAATTCAGAATTTTGTACACTACCATTATTTAGACAACTTGTGTGGGTATGCATCCTCAATGAATTAAAATCATGTATATCCAGGCAACCTATTTTTCATAATTTCCATCTAATGTTTAACTTTACCATTGGATTATTAATTCATTAGTCATTCAATATGCAATAAAGAGGAGATAAATCTCAACACATGAGAAAAAAAACAACACATTAGAACACTAGGATTTTAGATGGAAACTGAATGTGGGAGAAAACCATCGATGTTGTCATTATTGTCTTCTTATTTTATTATAAAGTAAATTCTTCTTACAATTTTGTACTAGGGCAGATTATTACCGGCATGCAAGTTCCTAGATGCATGAGGTTACAACCTCCACTCGTTCTCCAGAACCCACTGGAAGGGAGCTACAACCCCCTAATCTCATTTACCGACTCCTACCACAAAGGAGCTTCTACCCCCTCACTGAAGACTACAACCCTCAACGACTTGTGGACCTCATTTCATAATGTTTCATACTAATTCACCTTTCAATCATCACAAATCATGCAGAACACATTTCATATATTTTCAAACTACACCAACACCCAAGAATATGCTCAATACCAATTAACCATTATAAAATCTAACACTGAATTTTGAAGCACTGAATCACCAAATACTAAACCAAACACTGAATATCAATATTGAATCAATGCAGCTAGATCAAATCAATGTGAAACCAACGATATACCAATCCACAATAGATACAAATAATGATTGATCAAGAGATGGTTGACAGGCAATAGTAACTAATACATAATTCATGAATTGTCATCATCAAGGAGCAATTACAATCTCTGGAATATATACATTACTATAGTAAAGAAAACTCAAGAATATACATGCTTCTCAAGCGTGGGACTTGTGTACATATTTGAACTCACCAAGAACTTCTTAACCAAGTCATTTTGTTTAAGCGGATCACATCTATAACCATGATACTTATGGGCCAACATTAATTCAACTGACAACCACACAAATCAAGCTATGATATAAAGGAAAATTACCTCATAATATATACGCGACTATACTGAAGCAGATACACGTATGTACATGACACTAAGGAGGACAACCCACATATAGATCTTGACAAATAAGAAAACACATCAAAGCCTTCTCTAAGCTCATAATCCAGGTCAAACATAGATCCCTGAATACTTTCAAAATGATAGATATCTGCAAACACATCATAGTCACTATAGATAATATTACATCATTAAATACTCAATCATAAACAAATCGGTCAAGTATATCCATTAGTTCTCAATGCACTTTCATATCTATCAGATCTGAGCCTTCTCCTTACTCGCTCATGTACACAAGTTTTAGATCATATCACACATGCATAATATATTTCATTGCACATTTAGCTCCATTATCTTCTTCTCTTTATAAAGATTTCTTCCTTGCTAATACCAGAAGCAAATCCTTTAGTAATGTTGTCGATTTTCATACTTCACATTTTTCATGCATTTGCTATCAATTCTCTTCCATATCTTCTGTAACATTTCTACCATTAATCATGTCATTTGTAATAGTTCTATAATCATGATATTATAACCCAGTTGACACTGAAAGAATACTTGACAAGCAAGTTGTCATCAAGGACAACACATTCACCATAATTCCAACAATCTCCCCCTTTGGACTTGATGGAAACGTCTTTGGTGTTTGGAAACCACCTGCAAACAATTGTAAACACCAAGTATCCTCTCCCCCTTTGACATCAAGGGAAAATAGATGAACCAGGCTTAAAGAAGTACTTCTCTTATAGAGCTCAATAGTGTAAGTTTGATCTGTTGTTATGAACATTGAAATATGCATATTGACCATGCCCCCCTTTAGCATATGTTTGACCTTCTAGAGATATGAAATATAAGTACAAGACTTTATGAATCAAGTACATGGATATCCATAAGCATATATGACTTCTCCTATAATCAATGAATTTATGATGAATCACCCAACATAATGGGGTTACATATTGGACCCAAATTTTACATCAATCACCTAGAATAATGGGGTTACATACATGACATGGCTTGATTCCAATAGCCCATACATGAATGAATTTTACAATGATTACAACATCATCCTTTGCATGACCTTTACATCAAGAGACATGCATGACATCAATGATAGTAAACAAGGATCTCAACAATAAAGTATGTTTTGTAACAAAACCATGATACTCATGAGAAACCACCATGCACCATATAGGCATCTGCAACATAATCATATGACAAAAACAAGATAAATGGCATAATAGCATAATGAATATCCTCATTATCAAGAATAAATCAAGCAAATAAGACAATGTAGCATCATCATGCGGCCAAATATACAATATATCCAAGCAGCATATAGGCATCACTGATAACTTATGACAAATTGATAGTAGCACACATGTTTCGAGTAGTGACAACAAAAATAACCATGAATTCATCATAGACACCATCATGCAATAAGGAGTACTCAAGCTATCATAATGCCAATCATGAACAATTAGAAGCATAGAATATGCCTAAACCTATGCCAATTCTTCGTCATCAATTTCAATCACATTATATCCTTCTTACCAATAACAAAGAGATAGATCATCAACAGTGATAATACTTTTCTATGATTCATCACTCATCCTGAACCAATACTCTTTCATACATTCTAAAACTTGCATAAGGATACTATCAACATACTACAACAAACTAATGTCAGAACCAAAATTTCGATACTGAACTGATGGAAACATATGAGGGGCTTCCCTTGAAAATTTTCCACTCCTTTATTATCACAGAAAATGATACCTGATAGTTTAAGTAAATAACTATGTGCATACGTGACTTCCCTTCATGACAAATGCATACATGATGTAAAATGTTGTTTTTTCATAGCCACAACTCCCCCTAAACATGTCTTGTTTGTTCCTAGTCATAATCAATTCATCAGATGCAACATTAGTAACATAAACATCACCAAAATAATAATTTAGTAACATAGGGAATCATCGTCACTATACACAAGCATAGCTCCCCTGAGATCATACACCATTGATCATGTGGATGTGATTGTCATTACCTATTATCCATGAGGTTATGCATCTCACATTTACTTCTACACTCTTTGTTAGAAGTATACATTACGTAAAATAGAATGTAGAAAGGAATGTCTTCCTTTACTCTAAATACGAGGAAGAGGAACCAGACCTTTTATTTCTACCTAGATTCTTCTTTAAAACATACAAGTTGTCTGAATTTTTGAATCCTTTTGTTATATTTTTCCTAGTGTCTTCTTCTATAATTCTGCACCCATTTGATGTAAATACAATTACATGCATTGTATCATCTATTTAGATTACACTTAGAATTTTATTTTTATCCCATCAACCAGTAGTATATTAACTATTTCTGTATTTTTAATATCAACGTCAACACTTCCCTTACCAAGTACATTTTCACATGAACCATTTCTAAGAATAATCTTACCATTCTTGTTTTCAAAAATAGATGAGTTTGTCATTATTTCCATACATGTGATGAGAGCATCCATTGTCTATGTACCATTGATCTTCTTGTTCAAACAAGCATGGAGAAAGGGCACACCTTACTTGTTCTTATTCTTTATGCTTAGGATGAGGAGTGTTGGTGGATCCAATAATGTTCTTGTCCTTTTATGTGTTTTATTGTCTAAATGAATTCATTGATTTGTTCTTGCATTGTTTTGCTACATGCCAAAACTTATTACAAGTTTAACATATCAGATGAAAAGAGAAGATATCAAAATGGTCATAATAATTTTGTTTCATATTCCTCACATTGCAATTAATAGCTTTATGACAAAACATGTTTCACATAAAGCAATCTCCCTTAAAGAAACCTGAGAACCTAGAAGCTAATGATCTTCCCGCAAATCTACCTTTGCAATTCGATGCAAAGCGTCCAAAGTTATGACAGATAAAAAATTCAACATGATTTTCTAGAGGACAAATGGATTTTTATTTATATTGTTAGGAGAAAATGATTTCCTTCTCGGTTACCGGTTTGGTTGACTTCTTAATTGTTTACCCTAATTATCAGAGTTTTCTTTGTTAACCTCAAAATTCCTTGCACAAGCTTGTGAGCTAAATTATCCTTTTGCAGCTTCATGAAAGCCAAGGCCATATTTAATGGAGGAAGATATTTGACTGTTGAGAGGATTATCCAATATCTTAGAGCTATGATGAAATCTCAATTTCTTATTCTTTAATGCTAACTTACCTTCTAGGATACTTAACTCAACCTCTTTTTCTCCTTTTCTATTTTCTAGTTGGGTTATGAACTTGATGATCTATCCCTTAAGCTCATTTTCTTACTCTTCAAATACTTGAAGTATTTCCTCATATCTCTTGTTTTATTTTTCAAAATCAGATTTGAGAGAGATAATATTTGCTTCTAGTCCTTCGCAATAATTGAATCTTTCTCTAATTTCTTTGATTGTTGCATCTTCTTCATTTCTTTTTTCCTCCTAAAAATTCTTGATATTATTTCTTAATGAAGCTACTTCATTGTCCAGAATTTGACACTAATCTTCCCTTTCCTTATATTATTTTCTCATTCCTTCTTCAATTTTCTTTCCTTCTTTCAATTGGGATTTTAATGTGACAATGTCTTCTTTATAGGCAAACTCTTTTTCATCAAACTATTATAATAAATTTTGTTGATATATATTTTCATCTGTGAGAATTTTAATATCTTGTTCTATGACCATTATTTTTTAATATGTATTCTCTCCAGAATGAATATTTTCACTTCTACCCATGAGAGAAATTTTAGTTAACTCATTATCATCATCACTACATGAGGAAGGGAATGAGAAATAATTTATACAATGGTCACCATGTCTACAGATAGAACAAAAACTAATTCATGGTGATTCTTCGTCACTATTCACTATCTTCCTCATCCTTGATCAATAGAAAAAGAGTTGTTCCTCAGGCTAAATATTTGTTGACACATTTCAATACAACTTGTCCTTAATCTGTAGTTGCTGAAACTGCCACTGCATTAATAGATCACTTTCACTACCACCATTTTCCTGAACTAACTCCTTTCTTTGAGTTTTGTTCTTCTTTTGTTTCCTTCCCATTGTTTCTTATCCACTCTCAAGTTGTTAAGCTTCTGTTGGAGCTACCTGCTCTGATACCAATTGTTAGGAAAAGTGCTAGGAGGGGGGGATGAATCAATATTTTTAATTCACTTAAACTTTGAATTTCAAATTAAGAATTTTGTATCCTACTGTTATTCTGACAACTCACGTGTGTACATGCCTTCAGTGAATTAATATCATGTATATCCAGATTACTAAGTTTTCATAATTTCAATCTGATGTTTAAATTTACCATTACGTTATTAATTCATTAGCCATTTAGTATGTAGTAAAGAGTTGATAAATATGAACACATAAGAAACAAAAAAACACATAAGAACATCGATATTTTAGGTGGAAATGTAATGTGGAAGAAAACCACTATTATTTGCATCTTTGTCTTCTCATTTTATTGTAAAGAAATATCTTCTTACAATTTTATATTGGCATAGACTCTTACAAGCATGTAGAGTCCTACCTATAGGAAGCTACAACCTCCATTTTTTCTCCAGCACCCAGTGGAAGGGAGCTACAACCGCATAACATTGTTTACCATCTCTTACCAGAAGGGAGCTCCTACCCCCTTATTGAAGGCTACAAACCTCAACACCTCTTGGACCTAGTTTCATAAGGTTTCATATTGGATCCACCTATTGATCATCAAAAATCATGTAGGACACCTTTCATCAATTTTCAAACTAGACCCCCACCCAACAATATGCTCCATACCAATTAACCATTCTAAAATCTAACACTGAATTCTAAATCACTGAATACTGAGCCAACCACTCAATACCAATACTCAATCATTGCACCGAGAGTAAATAAATGCACAACCAAAGATATACGAATTCACGATAGATATAAATAATCACGATCAAGACATCATTGACATACAACAACAAATAATACAAAATCCATCAACTCTCATCACCAAGCAACAATTACAAACCATGGAATATATACACTACTATAATAAAGAAAAATCTCTTATATAAATTATTCCCATGCATAAGACTTGCATACATATTTGAATCTACCAAGAAATTATTAATTAAGCCATTACAATTAAACTGATCACATATATAAGCATCATACACATTATCCATCATTAAACCAACTAATGACCACTTAGTTCTAGCAGCAATATAAAGGAAAATTATATTATAATATACACAACTAACAGAAGCAGATAAGCATATGTACACGACACTATGGAGGACAACTTGTGTATAGATCTCGACACATCAACAAACACATCAAACCCTTCTCTGAACACATAATCCAATTCAACCATAGATCCCTACATACTGCCAAAATGAAATATATTTGCAAACACATCATAGTCACCACGGGATCTTACATCATTAAATACTCAATTATAAACAAATTAGTCTAGTATATCCATTAGTTCTCAATGCAATTTCAAATATATCAAAACTGAGCCTTCTCATTTCACCCTCATGCACACCTGTTTCAGATCAGATCATAGATGGATAATCTATTCATTGCACACTTAGCTCCTTAATCTCCTTCTCCTTATATAGTTTTTTTCCTTGCCAATGCCACAGTAAAATCCTTTGGTAATGTTGTTGGTATTTGTATGTGGGATCAAATAGTCGTTGTTGTCACAATTACTATAGGAAATTACCATAGTAATACCTCATGATTTCCTTTTTTCCATGGTTCAGATTATGTACGTGACTCACATAAACTACGTATGTACATGACTCTTCTTTACAGGGGTCGCACATACTTTTCAAACTTAACATTTTTCATGCATCTTGTGACTGAGTTGTCAATTCTTTTCCATATCCTCTATAATATATGTACCATTAATCATGTCATCGGTAAAAGTTCTATAATCATCGTATTATAACCAAGTTGACATCATGAACATATTTTACAAGTAGTTTGCCATCAAGGACAACACATTCACCACAATGACAACACTAACCTTGCTACTATAGTAAATATTTCTCCATAATCAATATCAAGGTTTTGAGAGAACCATTTTGCAAGAAGTTTGGTTTTATGATTTTCAAATTTCACTTTCTTGATAAAATTTGTTTTGTAAACCCATTTTACTCGATTGTCTACTTTCCTTGGGCATATCTACAAGATCCCATGTGTGGCTCTTCTCAATTGCATCAAGTTCTTCATTCATAACGTGAATCCATTTTTCTTCCTTAATTTATTTTTAAAAGGACATTGGTTGACATTATATCAAAGCAAAGTGCGCTCCTCGATCCACATCATTATGTTACATATAAAGTTCTCTCAAACTTCTTATATTTTTTGTTCCTCGAAGAGGCTATTGTCAGAGGTGAAGCACTGTTAGAAGAATGAATAAATTTTTTATCTTCCTTGTTTTGAAAATTCTCTCTCTATGTATATCCTTATAAGTCTTGGTGGTGGAGTTTGATCCTGTAGAATCCACCTATTAATATGGTTGTAGAAAATTAAATTGACTTCCAACCATTTTATTAACTTGATCATCCCATGATTCATGTTATTGGAATCTATCATCCTTTCTTACTATAAAAATCTTGTTTATAATATTGTATAGAATATATTATTTATATTGTTCATTATAGCCAAAAAATATACATTTTTCAATTTTTTCATCAAGATTCTTTCTCAACCCTTTTTGAACATGTGCACAAGATACAAAACCAAAAAATTTAAATGATGACATGCTAGATTCTATGCCCCTCCAAGATTCTTGAGGACCCTTGTCCTTCACACTCTTAGTTTGATATCTATTCAACACATAAAATGAACAACCAACAATTTTTTCCCAAAATTCATTTGAAATATTTTTATCCTTAACCATACTTCTAGCCATCTTCATTCTCATGTTATTATTCCTTTCAGCTACTCCATTTTCTTGTGTAGACCACCTTTTTATAAACTAACTTGTGATTTCATGTCTCCTACAGAATGCCAAAAATTCTTTGGAATCATACTCACCACCTCTCTCGTCTAAGTACCTTAATGTACTTCCCACTTTATTTCTATGTGATGGTTTTGAATTGTTTGAATTTCTATAAATTTTTTCATTTATTCTTCACAGGATATACATATGATATCCAGCTAAAATAAGCAATAAATATTAGGTAATAAAACATATTTCCTATTCATAGTGTTTGCATTGGACTACAAAAATCAGTGTGTACTAATTTAAGTCTTGTTTTGGTTTGTAACATGAAATTGTTAGAAAACTATATATATAGTGCTTATCTAGGATGAATGATCCAATTTGGATAAATATATTATTTTCCATCCATATCAATGCATTTAGTTAGGAAAAATTAGAGGAATTGGCCTATAGAGCCAATTTTTACTTGTGGGTCCTAGCTTAGAAATCAGGGTTTGAAACCTTTCAAAGGTAGTTTGAGTCATTTAATGCAGTTTTGTGGGGTCCAAAAACTATCACTTGTTCTAGACCATCTATCACTACTATACAGTTATATAGCTTTCCAACAATGCTATAAATACAACAAAATGATTTTCCATGCAAAATTTATGCCACCCAGATAATGAACATTTTATTTTATCCACCATGCATAGTTTGAGAGGATTATAGGTAATCCTTATCACTCATGGAAAAGAATATAGTGAACTGGATACTATGAAGAAGTCTCTATAAGGGTAAAATTTGTAGATCTAGTTGAAAGTTGGAGTCAAACATAACCCCTATTTGGATATTAGGATGTGTTATAACAAGGCTAGTAGGAGGAAAAAGGTTTCATTCTATTCAAGTGTAGCTTTTCCATAATAAGGTATAGTAGAAAGGAGTGAATAGAAAAATAATAAAATAGAGGGATTTCGTATTATGTGGTAGCCCACAATCCATAATTCTCAAATAACTCAATTGAAAGTGTCTTCTCCTTTGTATTTGTATTATTTCCATTTGAGACAAAAGAGAGCAAAGAAACCTCACCTTCCCATTGTTTTTCTCCAAAAATGGTTTCTTTTTTAGATAATATCTTGGTGTTCATTGTTATTGGCATTTGTTTGTATTTCCCTATTCTCTTTTTTTCATATTTTGTCTATTGCCTGAATAAACAACAACATTGTTAAACAAAAATATGGAATCTGAAGGAATTACCCCTTAATAATCTAGATTTTAGTCTATATTTTAATAGATACATTATGATAAACAATCCAATGAAATATATGTGGTAGCCTATAGAACATATTGGTATCAAATCATGTTTATTTGGGTATTTATTAGAAGTTTCAAGTGATCTAAGAAATATCTTGGGAAGAAAGTCATCAAACCTCAACCATGTATGATGAATCTATTTATAATAACCCTCGGGATCTGGTAGGAGAGATATGATAAAAGTTAGAAGTGCAAGCTACATATATAAATTATAATATCAATCTCCTTTTGGAAACTACTATGAACAAGTTTTGAACCAGAGAAGGCAATGTTTCCAACTTAGAGGTCAACTCAAAGGGAAAATTTAGGGATCAGGAAGATCTAAAGAAGGATTCAAAAAGAGAACTTGAAAAATACTAGCCAAGTTTGAGTGCCATGGACCATTCATAGACCCTCTTCAATATGGAAGCTAAGTTGAACATCAAGCTATATCAAGGTGAGATCGACACATTGAAATTAAATTATTTATTTTAATATACATAGGGTTATTTTAGTGTTTACCACATAGATGAGGAAGATAAAATTTCATTTTATCATTTGAAATTAGAGTGGCATCCCCTATTCTAGTGGGAAGTCCACACAGAAACCCTTAGGTATTCTCTAGTAATTAGGCGGGAGGTTTTTAAATGCCTCATAAATTTCCAATTATACCCATTAGGTATGTAGAGGACTAATTGATTCATAGGAACTACTTTAGGCAAAGATCAGGTTAGACTATATAGGAATACACAAAAAACATTAGGAAGATGGAAAAATGTTGAGTATCTCTCCCAAGAACCCACATTTACTCCTCAAGTATCTAGGAGGGTCTACATTGCCATATGTGAAACCATGTGATGTTGTTCAAACCTAGAATAATTTATTAGGCTTGCGTATAGGTACACTTATTAGGCCAAAGATCACAATGAGAGGGGGGGGGGGGGGTAAATAAGTGTGAAAACTATTTTACCATTTCACAACATTTCATAAGTAAAACATTATGTAGCAATATATAATAAATATTTGAATTGTAGAAATTCATCAAGAATACATCAAGAAACCATCACATCAACACAAGGAGACACAATATATTACATGGATACCCATACAGGAGAAAACAACAAAATTTTCTTCGTGTTCTTATTTAATTCATTACATATATTGGTATGTACCAACCTACTAGAGGAACCCACCTCCAATATATGCAAGATAATACTTGTCATAGACTACAACCTGATTGAGGTACCAACCTCAAAAATGTGCAAGAAATAGCTCACAATAGGCTACAACCAGATTGAGGAACCAACCTCAGTGATGAGAAAGATTTAAATTTCTCTAGGCCCTGACCTAATTGAGACAACAACCTCTGTGATAAGGAAATTTCAAATTTCTCTAAGCTCCAACCTAATTGAGGCACCAACCTCTGTGATGAGAAAAATTCAACTTTCTCTAGGCTCTAATCTGATTGAGGAACATACCTCTCTAATGAGAAAGCTTCAACTTGTTTTAGTATCCAAACTAATTGAGGCACAAAACTCAATGGATTCACCCACCTCCTTATTCAACTTCTTGTTAACCTATTTTAAAAATATTTAAAACTATATCCACAATCAGCATCTATATTGTATGTCATTGAATCGTAAATAATGTCACAATATGCTATCATCATCATCACAACCACTATCATAATTTGTAGCCACTATCACAATTTGCAACACACGTCTCTACAATGAATGTCACAAACTAGAATTACTATCACTCCAATCACTTTCACAATATGTAGCTACTATCAAAATCTACAACACTTGTCACTATAATCATTCCCATTCCCTACAATCATTATCACTGTAATCACTATTACAAGTTTTCATGTTATTGTCGTACTATTTTCCATATAGTAATACAACTTGTTCATTAATCTAGTGATGTAAATACCTTCTCGGAATATGTTCTTTCCATATACCCAAAACCAACTCCATTCTACTCATAAACTCTAAAAGCACATAATAGAGATTATAATCATAAAAAATATATCAAAATGTATTTTCATGCATTCAAAAGTGTTCACCTTTGAACCCTGATCACCACACTTCTTTTGGAATCCATTTTGGACTTAAAATGAGCCCATAAAATCCCAAAACCATATAAAATCATATATTGGATTAACTTTTCAACAAAATTCCCTTTTCAGGGAATGCTTCTATAGAATGCCACTTTCTGGCAATGGTGTGACAAAATGATATTCTTTGGCCAATTATTCATTCAACAAAATTAAACTCATAAATAAAAAATAAAATATTAATCTGACCTTATAGCTATCAGACATCGAACTTGTGACCTTGAGTATTAAAACCAGGCCTCATACTAACTATGTCATGTGACAATGCTTAGCACACCATCCTTTCCAACCATTTTTTTATGTTAGCACTAACTACAAAGGGGTAGGTGGAACTCAATCCATGGCTTATCAATATTTCACAACATATCTAAACAAAATAATGTGAATCCAACTAATACAATGTTTTTCACTATCTGCTAGCTCTTTTAATGTGTCAATGGTGTATCATAACTATATGACATGTAAAGGTGACCCACTTCCACATTTGATTATTTTTCCACATATATTTATGTGTCAAAAATGTCATTGATGCTCATCCTACACCCTCCATGACAACTCAAAGCTCTTTCCATATCATATGCGACCCTCCATCAAGATCATGCCTTCACCATAGAGTTCTCTTCTATATATGGTGGAACCTTTCCATATATATCCAACGAAATGTAAAAAACTACCTTTCCACTGGAACTAGAGTTTACTTCCACGAAATTGAGCTCAAACTCTCACAAAAACTAGACTCTACCAAGAGTTAATGTAGCAAAAAAATCAAACTAAATCATTGTTATTATTTTGTAGAAACTAGTATGTCAATGATGTCGTGATTGAAGGATGTATGTTGATATTCCAACCAAGGAACATATTTTTGATATATTTACTAAGCCTATGCTAAGGTAATGTTTCAAATATATTTGACAAATTATGGGAGTGGGTTGTTCCACATCGGAAGAGTTATCTCATTAGCATCATCTAAACTTGCAAAGGGTTTTCCTCTAGCCTGTGATAGGAGGAATATGTTTAGAAGAATCAATAATTGGTCTCAGGGGGAGACTTTGTTAGGTCCACGGGAACATAAAAGAACAGGAATAAGAAAAATTTGTAGAGTTTTTATAGGTACATATGATGGGCCTCCAAAATAAGTACAAAATAAGGCCCATCTAACTATTCCTTGGCACATTTAACCTTTCGTTCTGCACTTAATAATGTATATTTGAACTTTAGTATGTTCTTACTAGGGTTAAGAGATAATTTTCATATCTTGTCTGACTAATGAATTTATTGTGTAGGATGTTGAGGCTATTTGATGTAGATCATGTAGGAGTCTAGCAAGAGAAAAATATGGGGCTTGTCCCCCACTGAAGGATAATCAAAACTAGGTTGGATCAAGGACATTATCACCTTCTTGTAGATATGCGGTCATTAGATAACCAAATCCTAATTTCTAGGGTTTTTGGAGGGAAGAAATCCTCTCTTCAAGGGGGTTCCCCCTTAACCATATTTTGTAAAAATAAATATTATGAGTATCCCATTACAATTCAAAACATTTGGAGAAGATAGTCAGTAGTAGAGAAAGGTATTTTCCATGCTACTTCAATTTTGTTATATTTCACTTGTGAGAACAGTTGTTGATTAATGGAAAACACTCTTTGGTTTCCAGACTAATTTTCCTTTCAGGAATTTGAGTTTCCTTGGATCAAGGCCCAACCTAGACACTCGATCTCCCTTCTTGAATTTTTACTTTTCATGCATTTAGTTTAGTCATGCATTTATGCAAATATTAGCTCTAAAAATATTATCTTTGTAGGGTTAGCACATAAGATTCTCTCTAAGTTGTTTTATGCATCTTTCTTTGATGAATTTAAAACTAGTTTCTTTCATGTAGTGAAACATCTTTCATTCAAATTTTTAACTCATCCTTTCTGTTGTTTTATCTTCTACAACTAGTTAGTTTATCAGTCATTCATGCATATTGGTTTTAGTTAAATAATAATGATCAATTTAGATAATAGTTTTCAAGCATAGTTAGTACTCATTTTGTGCACTTAGCTCACATATATCATCACCTTTTAATTCAGTGTCACATATTTCAACAATTTGTCAGAAAGGTGATTTATGCTTTGATGAACTATATAAAACCCTATATCTGCATATTTTTTCATGAATTGACCCATCAAAGGAACTTGAGCTTGGGAAAGTCTACCTTATCCTTCTACAACCCTATTGCATGTTCTTTACTCATCAGTGTAACAACCTCCTCCCACATTTACCCAAGTTAACTGGTCAGCTGGGGTAAACATATGATGAGAGGCTACTATGATGCAGGTAAAAACCCGCTATACCCATAGTATGCATATAAAAATGCATAATCTCATTCGTCCCAGGACTTACAATGACCTACTTGGTCAAACCTTCATAAGCTAAGGTTAAGGCTCTTTAATTAAACCCTCATGTGGAATGAGTTAATAACTAACTCCAGTGTGGCCCTTAGTTAATCATTCTATCAGAACTTTATAACTCAATAGAGCATGCCTTCAGAACTCCTGACTTGTGGTATATGATTACCTTTCCCCACCATTGATTTCATTCATCAGATCAATGGCTCTCGTAATATTGCATCACATCAACTTGTGCTTCCATCGCCTCTCGCAAGTGACGTGTGACAACACAACTGGACTTCAAATACATTAAAGCCGCGCCTATAACCTCTTCGAGTCCGCTCTCCACAAATCCTTTTTCCCTTCAATCTCCACCATCGATCTTACCATCGATCCAATGGATGTAATTCTTCACAATCAACAGACCAAACCAATGCTTTATCATTGTTGATCAAGATCTGCTTGACCTAACGGTCCATAGTGATATCGGGTGGACTACTTACACGACGTTTAGCCACTTTATGGACTCGATAGGGAACATAAGTCCTCGATCTATAAACTTTTAGGTCCATCCTTGCAGTTAACATTCGATCTCTTTATGGCCTGATATTCGTTGGGTGAGGAGGCTCTTAAATCCTACGATTTGTGGCCCTTCAACTAGCACACAGTTTATCAACTCACTTAGTCTCGTAGTTGACTATGATGTGAGCATTGAATTTTACAATCGATAGCCAATATTAATTGCAGGACTTCAACAACGATCCAGCCTTCCGTACACTCTCTACCCACACTGCTCTTTACTTTTTCTTTATGCCATTTCTTCAATGTTTTATGTGGTTTTTCTTCCTTCAGGGTTCTGGTCCTTCATTTTTCTGCCACAACTCTCCCCTTAAATTAACTCTACTCTCGCCTTTATGCTCTTCCACCTTCACTATAGCACTAAGGGCTTCTTTCTGTACTACTGATGTGAACAAAGCCATAACATAAGCTCTATGGTTATCTCCTTGAACCTGTTGTTAACTAACAATTCTAGCCAACACTTATTTTGTTGGAATTGTTACCTCTAAGACAACTCTACCCACAATCGCAACTGTGGAGCTGCCTCAACAACTTCTAACCAACCATAGTTGGAATTTGTTCTATTACTCTTCTTTGTATTTCTCCTCTGGTTCTGCACCTGCAACTTAAGCTACGTAGAATCACTCCAGCCACACATAGATTATAATTCAATTACATCGTACACATTGTACAAACTCTGAATCGAGTTGTTTGTATTAATAAATGAGTATTTACACAAGAGTCTCTCTCTCTGGCCTGATTTTCTGATCAGTGGCCTTTCTTCTCTTGCCCGTAGGCTTACAATCTGACTCTTTGACTCACTAGCTACTCTCTAGCTACTCCTCTATCTACTGACTCTTTATGCCTTTTAGGCTTACATTTATACAAAAGGTTCTGTTGAACTAATTCTAGTTCAGATCCTTAATCTACTGAACTAACTCCTCAATATCCTCTAAGTCCACTTTTAACTCCTACTTATCCCTAAGAATCCTCTCTAGCTCCTCGAATCATGAAACCACTTTCTAGTCCAAGACTTACAATTGATTTCTAACTCTCTCATCATCATTAATCACCCATGTTCTCCTACATTCGAGAGCATTTACAAATATCCTCACAATATCTAATTAATTCCTATTCTAATCACTTAAAACATTAATAATTACATACATAGGAATCCAACTTCCTTGAAAACACAAGACCCTTAAGTTAACTAGACTATGATGAAATTGTTGAGCTAAATGCTCCTGCACCAAACTCCCAAGGTTAAAATAACCATGATCTCCTGATCATGTGCTTTTGTCCTTTGTCTCCCTGGATCCCATACTTTGTTCTGTAATTTTCCTTTGGTTTTTGATGTTGGTTATTGTTGTTCTCCAAGTTTCCACACTTTATGTTGCTTTTCTCCACTAGCTATGCTTTCACATTCTATTGTTGTCTTTCTCTTTCTGCTACTCCTTGGTCTTCTTTCTGTTGTTTTCTTTTGAGGCACCTTCATCATCAATCTTATTATTATTTCAATCTCTATGTCCAGTTTATCCTTTAACTTATAATTACTTTGCCAATTGTTGTTGTACTCTATCCACTCATCTTCAAACTATTGTTTACTTTCTTCTCTTTGAAGTTGTTGGATCCTTACTACCGCCCTTTCATCCTTACCCTCTTGTTGTTGTCCAAACAACCTCTATTCAATATCTGTAAATTTACTTTCAAAAAGTAAATTGTCCTCAAGTTTCCTTTGTACTTGATTCCCCTCAAATACATCACTATGTTGTTCATCAGTTCCAACATATTTTTCTTTTTCTTCCTTAACAACCCTTAGTAATTGTCCTTTACTTTCTTGACTGATTCTAACAATCAATTTAACCTCTTCAAGCATAATATCTTCATGCTTTTCTTTTTCTTCATCAACATTTATGTCCTGGCAACTTCCAGTATTCATTAGTTCTAAAACTAACTCCTCAATTTGAAACATGTCTGTCTCATTTTCAACAAATCCTATAATCATAAAACAATTATCAGAATTAAAAATATAAGGCCTCATTACCTTTTCCTTCTCTGGCAACATCTCAGTATGTTGCTTTGAGTTTTCCTCCTCTATCAGCACATTAGTATGCTGATTTGAATTCTCAAAAGAATTCATGAGACTGTCAGCTAGTCTCTTCTCCATACTAACTTCTTCAATGATATCTCTCTGCTCTGGTTCACAATAATGAACTCCTCTTTCTGTAATGTCAATTTTCTGAACTTCCATTACCATCTCCTTTTCCTTATGATTGTCATTCATGACAATTTTTTTGTCTTCCTTTTTCAGCAATCTATCCTGAGTATATATCCTCTTCTTTTCCAATTCCCTTCTTTGTTGGACTCTTTCCTCTTCCTCTCTTGCATATCCTTTGCAATATTCATCAGGTTCTTTCTTCCCTACTAGTTCTTTCAACCATTTCTCTAGTAGCTCCAATTCTATCTCCCATTCACTAATCCTTTGATGAGAGTTTAGTCCTTCTTTCTTATTGACTGCCTCAATAGTTTCCCTAGTTATCTCCACTGTGTCTGTCATCATGATGGAATGATGATCCTTTACTATGTTTTCAACTACCATAGTCTCTTCTTTAAATTTACCTTTAATCTTCTGTTGATTACCTTCACTTTGTAGTTGTTGGTTCCCCTGTAACCCTTCTTCCAGAGCTATCCTTGTCTCATCATTTCTATTAATATTCTCCTGAATTTGTTCTTCATCAATAACATTAATCAAATTCATTAGATTACCTCTCTGAGACAATATTCCTTCATTCTTCATTAGAATAAGATCCCGATCTTCCATCTTTATGACATCTTTAAATGATTGTCTTCTCTCATTGAGTAACTCATCCATAGACTCTTCCTACTGTATCTAGTCAAATTCTTCCTCTTCTGAGAAATTTTCTTTGTCACCTTTTACTTCTAGATCTTCATCTATTCTAAAGACATCTTCAAAAGGTTTATTTTCTCCTGTAATGCCTGCAATCATACACAAACTATCAGTTTTAAAACCATAAGACCTTGTGGTCTCACTTGATGCTTCAGTCATCATATCTCCTTGCTGTTATGAATCCTTCATGTGATTCATAAGATCTTCCACATATCTCCAATCTTCATCTTCACCCAGAACTTCACCCTGTTCTGTTTCACAAATGGAAACTTCCAATCTCAACTCAGCTTCTCTGAGTTCTTCTACCAGGCTCTTCACTTGTCTCTGCCATAGGCTTCTCTATAACTCAGACCATTTCACTACCTTTTTCCTCAACGCCCAACCTTGTCTTTGGTTTTCCTCAAGTATCATCCTTAATACATTGAGTTGTTATTTCATCTTAGCAATCTCTTTGTCATGTTCTTCTTGACTCATCCTCTTTCCATTTGCCTTGGCATCCTCTTTCTTCACTTTTCTTCTGCTATGGTCTTCCTCAAAACCTCTGTTATCTCTGTTATGACTATTAGTAGTCATTTTCTTCTCTATATTCATGAGTTCCTCACTCACTTACTATCAGCTGCATTAAAACCTCTACAACAGCAAGTCCTCCCTACTGCTACTTACCTCACCAAGCTTTCCTCTGTACTTGGTCTTTTGGCAAACACTTGGTTCTCTATTCTCTGGAACCTCTTTGATCACTTCTCTCTACTCCTTCTAGGCTTCAATTCATCTGCACCTTTTAAGAACACAACTGTCCTCTTGTACTTCAGTCACAAATGAAATACTACGTTCTGACCACCTCTTCTTTCACTCAGAAACTCCTACCATCTTTCTTCATCCCTTAGCAATTCCGCCCACATACTTTGTGGAATTGCCTTTGTGAGCGGCAACAATACCTCTACAATAACAAGTCTTCTTCTTGCTACATATTCTTCACTATGCTTCTCTCCTCTGAGCTTAGTCTTTTAGCATTTCTCTGGTTCTTTCCTCTGGAACAAATTGAGCACTCCTTGCTCTAGGTTGCTACAATCTTCTCACCTTCCTTTGTTGTCACCTGTGTATCAATGTTATTCAAACCAAAGATCATTCCCAATCTTTCAAAAGCTTGCTTCTTAGCTTCCTTCTAAGAATGCTCTTATCCTCTCTATCCAACCTTCAGTTGGATTCTTCAGGTTCACTCCCACTGAATGGCTTCACAAGCATTTTCCATACACTCTTCACATTTGAGTGAATCTCCATCTTCCTCAAGAAAGCAAACATCATTGTGTTTTCTTTATGCTTCTACAATGTCTTCTTAAGAGTATCACTTACTCTCATCTTATCTCATGCCTTCTATTTATCAAATTCAAATAGCTTGATCTCCTCTTTCTTTTGCAATCACACTTGTATTCTGCACAATTCTGCTTTAATTAGAGATTTAACTAGCTTTGATACCACTCTAACATAGGTAAAAAAACACTATAACCACAGTATGCATATAAAAATGCATAATCTCATTCGTCCTAGGACTTAAAATGACATACCTGGTCAAACTTTCATAAGCTAAGGTTAAGGCTCTTTAATTAAACCCTAATGTGGAACGAGTTGATAACTAACTCCAATCTAGCCTTAGTTAATCCTTCTATCAGAACTTTATAACTCAATAGAGCATGCCTTTGGAACTCCCAACTTGCTTGCGATATGCGATTTCCTTCCCCACCGTTGATTTCATTCATCAAATCAACGACTCTCGTAATATCGCATCACATCAACATGTGCTTCCGTAGCCTCTCGCAAGCGACGTGCAACAACACAACTGGACTTCAAATACATTTAAAGCCACGCCTATAACCTCTTTGGGTCCACTTTCCATAAATACCTTTTCCCTTCAGTCTCCACCATCAATCTTACCCTCGATCCGATGGTTGTACTTCTTCCCGATCAACAAACGAAACTGACGCTTTATAACCATTGATCAAGATCTGCTTGATTCGATGGTCCACAGTGATATCGGGTGGACTACTTACATGACGCTTAGCCACTTTATGGACCCGGTAAGGAATATAAGTCCTCGATCTATAAAATTTCAGGTCTGTCCTTGCAGTTAATGTTCAATCTCTTTACGACCCGATATCTGTTGGACGTCGAGGCTCTTAAATCCTACGATCTGCGACCCTTCAACTAGCACACGGTTTATCAACTTGCTTAGTCCCGTAGTTGACTGTGATGTAAGCATTGAATTTTACAATCGACGGCCAAGATTAATTGTCGGACTTCAACAACGATCCGACCTTCCGTACACTCTCTACCCCCATTTCTCTTTACTTTGGCTTTATGCCATTTCTTCAATGTTTTCTGTGGTTTTACTTCCTTTAGGGTTCTGGTCCTTCATTGTTCTGCCACAACTCTCCCCTTAAATTAGCGCCACTCTCGCCTTTGTGCTCTTCCACCTTCACTGTAGCACTAAAGGCTTCTTCTTGTACTGCTAATGTGTACAAATCTGTAGCATAAGCTCTATGGTTCTCTCCTTGAACCTCTTGCTCACTAACAATTCTACCCAACACTTCTTTTGCTGGAATTGTTACCTCTAAGACAACTCTACCCACAATCGCAACTATGGAGCTGCCTCAACAACTTCTACCCAACCACAGTTGGAAGTTGTTCTGTTACTCTTCTCTATATTTTGGCTCTAATTTTGTGCTTGCAACATAAGTTACGCAGATGCACTCTAACCACACATAGATTATAATTCAATTACACAGGACACATTGTACAAACTCTGAATCAAGTTGTTTGTATTAATAAACGAGTATTTACATAAGAGTCTCTCTCTCTGGCCTGATTTTCTAATCAGTGGCCTTTCTTCTCTTGCTCGTAGGCTTACAATCTAACTCTTTTACTCACTAGCTACTCTCTAGCTACTCCTCTACCCACTGACTCTTTATGCCTTTTAGGCTTACATTTATACAAAAGGTTTTGTTGAACTAATTCTAGTTCAGATCCTTAATCTGCTGACTAACTCCTCAATATCCTCTATGTCCACTTTTAAATCCTACTTATCTCTAAGAATCCTCTCTAGCTCCTCGAATCATGAAACCACTTTCTAGTCCAAGACTTACAATTGACTTATAACTCCCTCATCATCATTAATCACCCATGTTCTCCTACATTCGGGAGCATTTACAAATATCCTCACAATATCTAATTAATTCCTATTCTAATCACTTAAAACATTAATAATTACACACAGGAATCCAACTTCCTTGAAAACACAAGACCCATAAGGTAACTAGACTATGATGAAATTGTTGAGCTAAATTGTTCGGTAACAAATCCCCCCATAGCAAGTTTCTAGGGCTTAAAGCTTGAGTTTTGGTCAATATAATGTAAAGAGCCCGTGAAGTGCGGGCGCGGAGTGTGAGAGTCTAGGGTTATCCACCCTAAAATAATGTAATTTAATGTAAAGTGTGTTGGCCTACCCATGGTCCACGTACCATGGGATTGTATAAATAGAGAGAGGCTCTAAGTGTAGAGTCTTAGTTTTTGGTTGGAAAGTAATAGACAGATGTGAAGGCATGGTTAGAGAATAGAGGTAGATCTGAATGTATTGGTTCATAGTAGTAGGGAGAGGCTTTGCAGCTGAGTGCACGGGCCCCTGCAGCTGAGTGCGCAGGGTGGAGTCGAATCTATACTGAATTGAACTTGGAAGGCATCATTAATAAAGATAAGTTGGTTTGGAATATTGTGCATATGGTCCGTAGATCTGTATTTGAATGTTATGTGTTGATGATATCTGTTTATTATATGCGTGCACTTGTATGTATGCTTATGTATGGAAATCTTCTAAGTAGTTAACGAACAAACCCTAATTAAGGAAGACTTGGGTAATTAACACTAGTCGCATTACAGCTAGAGCTGCACGAAGGCAATCCCCTAGAATGCCAGAAGCTTGTTGGTATGCGTAATATAGTGGCGTGAAGATTGAATCAAGTACCGATCTCCCACATCAGACATCCCCAGGGTGCGGAAACCTGGTTCTGGCACCCTGCCATACTACTTCGGGTGAGACCTCAGTCCGCGCTCCACAGACTGTTGCCGAAAGGGCCAGTAGTGCCAGGATTTGCTTAGATAAAACTCACTTCTGAACCTAGGTTAGGCCCACGTAGCTAACAAATGGTTCTGTTGCCGGGACCGGGATCTGCGTAAGGGATGTCTGATGTCGTGCCACTAGAACCCGACAAAGAAAGAAATTGAAGAGTGGTTGGACAAAAAGATTCACAAGTTCGTGACACAGGAAAACAAAACTCCACAAGTATCTGAGAAAGGTGGCTGGATTGCTACGTGTATACGGAAATCCATGAGATTTTCTTTGCATCCTTTGCTTCTGACTGTATGAGTGGATTGTGAGATTAGTCGACAGTTAGGGAAGGTGTAAGCTCGACCAACCCATAGTGTGGACTCTGGAATTAGTGCGCAGACTAGAGGTATCAGAAGACAAGATCGCGCGGGCTGTGGACTACTGGCTCGACCAGATAATAGGGGGTTTCTCATTGAATTTGCGGTAAACACAACCGTGAGCTACAACGAAGCAAAACGATGTTTTCTCAAGGGACCGCGAGGTAAGTACATTAAATATTTGAATACCTGGATTAAGATGTGGTTATGTGCAAAACGAGTTATGCGAATAAATTAATGTTTGGGACGACGCGGAGCGGAAAGATCTACAAAGGTAGTGAGGAGTTAGAAAATAGTCCCCTAATTTCACCTTCATGAGAGAGCGAGAAAGATCTCGCTCGGTTCTCTCCGAGAAGTGTGGTTAGTTTGATAAGGCAACGCACTCCGCAGTTACCACCTCCACCCAGACCACCACCCGCTTCACCTCCCTCACCTCCCTCGCCACCCACCCCAACTCCACTAACCCCACAGTTTAGCATGGCGAACGTGATCAAGCTACCCGTATTCAGAGGAGTAGGAAATGAGGATCTAGACCAGTTCTCGTTTATGGTAAGAGCAATATGGGAAGCACAAGGGGTCACAAATGAAAACATTAAGAAGGCTACATTGGTAAGCGAGCTACAGGATCATGCATTGATGTGGTATATTAAGCACTGTAACGACCACCCAAATGCATGGATAGTGGAGATCTAGAATGCGTTGAATAGAGAATTTAGCCGGCCGAAATCTACAGTCAATCATCTTGTTTAAAGAGATCACGCTGCTCCTAGGCGAGACCCCCTAGGATTTGGATTAGCGGCTGAAGAGTACGATCCGCGAGGCTAATATGATGATAACAGATGCTTAGTACTGCGCATGGTTTGTGGCATCTCTGACACCGCACCTGAGGATGGTGTTGTCACAACAGAAGCTTTCAACCTAGGCCAAAGCATTGGAAATGGCCACAACGAGTGCACTTGTCGCAGCTACGAGTTAATGATGGATCAAAACCCAGCCTATAGGATGCAGACAAAAATATGAGCCCTCGACCTAGCTATGGGGATGGCGCATGCTAGATTTCACGGGTGAGGTCAAGGAGGAATGGGACTAGGAAGGGGCCACAAAGAGTTAATTTGTTACAATTGTAGAGGACCAGGGCACTACGTGTTGGCATTATGATACAAGTGTTGTCCTTGATGGAAACTCACTCAGAAGCAGGTACAAGTGATGGCAACTTAATCAGAGGACATATCTTAGTACAACAGGACAAGAAAGAGATATACGCAGGTTCATTAAGGAAAATCAGCGTATACACGCATGTTGGCTTCAGTAAAAGCGCGTACATGTGAAAACGTACCTTTGGTCCGTGGCGGTTAGTCCTTGGAAGTTGTGCCTATGGTTTTTGACCATGGTGTCTCGACAGACGTGTCGATCCCTAGTTTTGAAGTTGATGGTTTTGTGTTACTATGGTTTTCGACCGTGGTATTGTGAAGGGCCTAAGGCTATATAAGGAGAAGATCATTAGGCAAATGTGCAAGTAATGTGTGTCTGATGAAGTGAGAAGATCTGGTATTGCTGGTTATCTGTTCGGGACGCTTGGCAAGGGTCGGATCTGACAGCGAAGGTATAAGTAATTATTTCTAGATCTGCACGCGGGTTGCCTTTGGAGAAAGTGCGTATACACGCGGTTTTGGTATAGAGAAGTAGCGTATGCATAATAAGATTTGATATTTCAGGTTGTTGTTGATTCTGGTGGTTGTTGCAGAGTTCTGGGCTCTGGTTTGTGTTCTGTGTTCTTGATGACAGGGTTTCAGTGATTCAGTATTGGGTGATTATGACGCAAGTATAAGTTGATGATTGTATTGAAGCAGTGTTTGTTTTGTACTCATGGATCCAGTCTAAAAATTGATGAAACGTGGTCCCTGAAGGAAAGTAGGTTGTGGCCTTCTGTAGGGTCAGCACCTACGTACTAGTAAATGGATCGGCTAGTACAAGAGCTGAGGGGGTTGTAGCTCCCTTCCAGAAGTAGCTGGAAGACGAGAGAGGGTTGTAGCCCTCTGCAGGTTGTAGCCTGCGTACTGGTATAAGGTTGCACCAGTACAAAAGATTGTAAACTGAAGTTTCTTATTAAAGAAAGAAAGAGACGATTTGCAGCAGGTGGTTTTCACCCACATTGGGTTTCCACCTTATATCATGGTGTTCATGTGTGTGGCTTTTGTGTGATGATCTGTTCTGTTATACTGCACCTGTTTACTATTAATATGGTTAATAATGTCCTGATGCATTTACTGAAGATAAGCTAACTGAATCATAAGATTTCTGGTTATACGCTGGTTGCTTTAGACACAGTAACGTGTACACACTGGTTCACTTAACTGAAGTAGCGTATATGTTTCTGAGTATGAAATTGGAAAGGTTTTACTGATCTGATAATACTGATTCACCCCCCCTCTCAGTATTATTTCCAAAACTACGCCGATGATTGTATTAACCCGACGAGAATATCCTATTCATATTGCGTTCAGTTTGATCATGAAATGATAGATTATCCTACGTTGATCACACAAATGCATGAAAAAGGGGTACTCTAGCCTCCTTCAACTCAGAATATCCAGATGATGAGGTCTGAACCGCGAGAAGAAGACCCAAATGTGAACATGATGCATAGAAGCAACGCAACTACAGGGGAAGATAAGGGGAAGCAGCCCGAGGGAGATACATGGGATCGCAAGGCTTCTGCATAGGAACCTGAGTTCGACTTGGAACGCGCAAAAGAGACGTTTATGGAAGCTATGAAGAGATTCATGGAGGCCTCCACTTTAGGTAGTAAGGATCAACCAGAGCCAGGAATGGATCCTTCCATACTTACTACCTTTTTGGAGACATGCATGAAATTACTGCGCGAAAACAAGGCAGTTAAGGGACTACAAGAGCTGATCACTAGGTGCATGGGGTTGGGAGAACCACGCGTAGTCCAGAAACTGGGAAAGCATGCATTGCGCATTGGGAGGGAAATGAGATTGACGGTGCAGATTGGTGAATACGAGATGGATTAGGTAATCCTGGATTTGGGATCGGATGCGAATGTGTTACCGAAGCAAACATGGGAATGCATGGGTAGGCCCGCATTGCAGTGGTCCCCTATTCAATTACAAATGGCGAACCAACAGAAGATTTTGCCCATGGGGAGGTTGCAAGGAGTAACAGTTGATATTGAGGGTGTGAGCACACAAACAGACTTTGAATTGATAGAGATTATTGATGACAGCAATCCCTATCCCATGTTGCTAGGAATAGACTGGGCTACCGATATGAATGGAGTCATCAACCTGAAGAAGTGGAAGATGATATTTGAGAAAAAGTCTCTATGCGTAGTAGTCCCGCTAGACCCAGCCGAAGGAGCGCTCTACACTGAACTTGTGCGTGATGATGGAAGCGATGATGAGCTGGATTGTATTTACAAGATAATTGTGCGAGATCATGATTGGGTGAATCCAACTGTAGATGGAAGGATCTCAAGGGAGCGCGTAAGTTCCCACACCTCAGATTCAGACAAAGAAGATAAGCACTAGCACAATTGGTTGAACGAAGTAACAATGCTGAATTGCAACATGATGATTAGATCACTGCATTGCATAACAACACAGGCCTGAGATCTGCCAACATATGATGGATTGACAATGGTGGATGAATTCTTGAGCAAGTCTAAAAGCGCAGTACCGGAACAACAGTGGTTCGATGCGTTGAAGTGGGCATTTCATGCAACACCTGCGCGCTGGTGGGGAACACACCAAGGAAATTTTGAGAACTGGCGCGGATGTAAAAGGATGATCCGCCTACGATTTGGGAAATTACAACTATGGATAGAAGATAAATACGATGGACGAGATGTCTCGCGCATGCACCTCGCGAAATGGACCAAGGCCTATGGGGAAGAACCACAGCCTGAATGGGTACACTTATTCTACCATACCTTGGATGTCATACCCATGAATTGCTATACTGAGACGGGACTCCGACATGGTATGGGTGAATGGGATGTCTTGCACGAGGGATTTTTGTTAACATTCATATTTGAAGACCGATGGTCGGATACTGTTGACGACGCGCTGCAAGTAGTAAAAGCTTCCATCTTCAAAATACTATAGGAACCATTGCAAGTAGTTCAACCAGCATGGGCGACCCAGTTAAGTAGTGCCATAGAATGTTATAACGTGCAAGTAGAGGAGGATGATGACGACCCTCAAAATATTAATATTCCAGAAACATAAGGCTATTGTGAGGTTCGAGGACCGACAATTGTGGATGTCGACATCACTGCGCTACTAAAAACAAAGAAGGTAAACATTGGCATAGACGCAGAGCCAAAGTACATGACACTTGGGGACTATTGGGATGACGCTACGGTAGATAAGGTTGCCGAGTTACTCTACGAATATCAAGACTTGTTCCCGACCAAAATTACGGACTTAAACGGGATCATTGGCGACTTAGAGATGATGAAGATCACTCTAAAACTAGATGCGAAGCCAGTTAAGCAACGACCTTACCACTTGAATCCAAAGTATAAAGAAAAGGTCCACGATGAATTAAACAAAATGCTCGTAGCTGGAATTATTGAACCAGTGGAAGAATCCAACTGGGTGAGTCCTATGGTAGTACAGGAGAAAAAAAAGAAGGGTGAAATTAGAATATGTGTTGACCTCGGGAAGCTTAACGACACCTGTGTTCACGATCCATTCCCAACATCATTCATAGATGAAGTATTGGAGAATGTTGGCGGTCAAGAAGCTTACTCATTCACGGATGGATTCTCAAGATACCATCAGATCAAGATCGCGTTGGAAGATAGGAGCAAGACAACCTTCGCAACTGAATGGGGCTGCTTTCAATATACCGTTATGCCCTTTGGACTGAAGAACGCACGGTAATATTTTCGCACATAGTGGTGGCCACGTTCAAGGAATACATCCACAAGTTCTTGGAGGTCTATCTGGATGATTGGACTATATTTGGGTTAGTTAAACATCATATAGCGAGCTTAAGTTTCATGCTGGATACTTGCTACTGACACAAGATTGTGTTGAACCTTAAAAAGTGCACCTTCTATTGGGTCCCTATAATACTAGTGATTACCCCATTACTATTGTAGTTGTATCCCTTATTAATATTTTTGTGCCCCTATTGCCCCCATATTGTTATTATTGTGCCCCATAGAATCCCTCTATTGTTATTTTTGTGGCTTTATATTATTATTGTTAGGTCGGCTGGGTTATATTGTGACTCCTTAGACTCCTATATATAGAAGGGAGGTTTTGTCATTTGAATCATCCAAGAATTGTTCATTTATGTAATGTAAAGGAGGTTTCCCCCCCCAAAGAGGCTGAATTCTAAGGTGTGGATCTACCTTTTCTATCTTTTTCTTGAGTTGGTTCATAACATTTGGTATCAGAGCTTTGGTTCTAAGGTTTCGCTGCTCCAAACAGGTCATCGTGGCATTTTCGCTATAATGTTTTTTTTGCAATGTTTCAGAAGCTAAAAAAAAAACCATTTGAGAAGACATTGCGTGGAATCTCAGATCGAAGTTTGGATCTTTTTGCACTATATTGGCAGAGATATGATCTGAGGAAGTTTGTCTTTTTGCAGACTCCTGAATTACATTCCAAAAAAGTGACCTGGCGAAAATCATCATAACTTTCTCTCTGAGCATCGGATTGAAATTTCATAAGAAGGTATAGAAAGAGGATGGATTGTAGTTTCTTATGTACATTTTTCAGAGCCAAAGGTCAAAACAGGGACACGTGGCATGTCATACAAGTTTGCTCGACTAAACTAGTCTATAATCAGGTCACTGTGGGAGATTTGACATAACTCTTCCTTGGAGAATCCAATTTGGAGCAGACTGGTGGCATTGGAAATAGGAGATAGAGGGCTACTACAGGTTTCAATTTTAGAACTAGATGATCTGAAATTACAAAGAGACATCAGAGGCAATATCGAGCTCCTACAAAGTGAAAAAAAGGTGTGTAGATTTTTTTAAATTTTTGCTTAAGCTTGGTTTGAAAAATTATTTTGAAGGAATTCAAAGGGCATAGTAGAGCATTGTTATCGACAACTGATGCCCCGAGGAAAGAAAATGCAAACACCTAGTAAGAAACTTGAAAGCCCTAGCATGAATCATGAAGAAGAGGAAGAAATGCTACATGATATATCAAAATTAAAAGACCAAATGCAACAAATTTCACTCTCACAAAAGCTAACAAAAGCTAATATAAATGGTGTGGAATCTAAGATAAAGGGTGTTGAAGCTGAGATTGATGATTTGAAGACAGATTTGAAGACAAATTTGAAGAGAGACATGGCAGATTTGAAGACGGATTTGACAAATTTTCTATAAGAAATACTTACTAATGGTGAAAAGGTAGTAAAGGAAACTCAGGATGCTAACAAAAGAAATGTTAATCATGATTTCATAGACTCTAATGTGGGATCAAAGACCCACCATATTCCAAAGATTGATATGAGGAAGTTTGATGGCAAGGATCCCACAACATGGATATTACAGATGGAGCAATTTTTCGATCTCAATAATGTGCAAAACACACAAAAGGTACGTATTGCAACTTTATATTTGGAATCAAATCAGTTTGTATGGTATCAATGGCTTTGCTCTCATAAACAAATTATCACTTGGGCAATTTTTACGGAATAATTGACAGCACATTATGAGGATACAAAAAGCAACACTTTTTTTAGCCAATTGATAAGTCTCAAATAAAAGGGTTCAATAATAGAGCACATTGAGGAGTTCCAAAAATTGAACATAAGGGTAAAAAATATTTCAGAGGAGTATATGATTGATGTGTTCATAGGGACTTTAAAGGATAATATCCAACATGATGTTCACCTTTGGGAACCTGATTCATTAGAGAAGGTAATCAGGTTAGCAAGAAAAATGGAAAGCAAAATTATGGAAACCAGGAAGCATACCACTCACAACTATAAAGATGGAGGTGTTGTTGCCCCTAGTCTTCCACAACCTATAAGGTTGACGCCACGAAAATTGGAAGAAAAAAGAGCAAAAGGGCTTTGTTACAATTGTGATAGTAAATACACTAAAGGTCATAAGTGTGCTGAGAAGAAATTATTCTACATAGATTGTGAAGAGGAAGAAGAAAAGGAGAAAGAAAGGTCAAAAGAAGAGGATATACTCCAGGAACAAAGCCTAGATAAAGAAGAAATGAATCCAATGATATCTTGTAATGTGTTGGCGGGAATTACCACTCCTAAAACCATCAAGATAGAAGGACAAATCAAGAAGAAAAAGGTAATAGTGTTGATTGATTTAGGAAGTACCCACAATTTTATTCATTGTAAGGTAGCAAAAGAATTGAATTGCTTCTTATATCCAGCACCAGAGTGTCAAGTGATGGTTGCAAATGGAGGAACAATAAATTTCTCTGGAAAGTGCCATGATATCAAGCTATCCATGGGAGAATATGTATTGACTAGCCCAATGCTTCCCATTCCAATGGGAGGTGCTGATGTTGTACTAGGAGTCCAATGGCTACAATCCTTGGGTACAATAGCTTTTAATTTTCAAGAACTTTTCATGAAATTTTCTGTGGAAGGAAAGGAAGTTTAATTAAGGGGTATTGAAGGGAAACCGGGAAAGTTAATTAGCTCTAACAGTATGACAAAGCTTCTAAAAAAGGAACAAATATGTGTAATTGTACAATTATGTTCGCTAGATGTTTCCACATTGGAATCATCTATTTCTCCAGATCTCCAAAAAGTCTTGGACAATCATTCCAAGTTATTTGAGACTCCCAAAGGTCTCCCACCTATTCGTGATCATGATCATGCTATTCATCTGATTCCAGGAAGTGTTCCTCCAAACATCAGGCCATACAGATATCCCTATGCCCAAAAGAGTGAAATTGAATGTATGGTTGCAGAAATGCTAGAGGTCGGTATAATTCAACCGAGTCAAAGTTCTTTCTTTGCTCCAGTAGTATTGGTGCAAAACAAGGATGGATCATGGCACATGTGTCCGGATTATAGGGAGCTCAACAAGCTCACTATTAAAGATAAGTTTCCCATTCCTATGATTGATGAATTACTGGATGAATTGCATGGATCAATTTACTTCACCAAGTTGGATCTTCATTCAAGATATCATCAAATCAGAATGAAGACTGAATACATTCCGAAAATAGCATTTAGAACTCATGAGGAGTCATGCCATTTGGCCTTACCAATGCACCTTCAACATTTCAGGGTTTGATGAATTCCATTTTCAAACCATTCCTTAGAAAATTTGTGTTAGTATTTTTTGATGATATACTAATCTACAGCAAGTCTTGGAAGGATCATGTTGGACATGTTGACAGGGTGCTACAACTATTGGAAGAGAAACAATTATATGAAAAAAGATCCAAATGTTTCTTTGGAGTACAAGAGGTGGAATATCTAGGTCATATTGTATCTCATGAAGGAGTTAAGGTAGACCCTAGCAAAATTAAAGCCATTAAGGAATGGAAAATCCCGACATCCATAAAGCATTTGTGAGGATTTCTCGGGTTGACAGGGTATTATCGCAAGTTTTTTAAGAATTATGGGAGAATAGCAGCAGCTCTAACAACATTATTGAAGAAAGATGAATTTTCATGGACTCTAGTAGAAACAAAGGCCTTCGAACATCTTAAAGAGGCAATGTGCCAAGCACTAGTCTTAGCTACACCAGACTTCACAAAAACCGTTATTGTGGAATGTGATGCTTCAGGAAATGGAATTGGTGTTGTTTTAATGCAAGATGAAAGACCCATTGCTTTTGAAAGTCGTCCAATCAAGGGAAACTTTTTACACAAAGCTATTTATGAGAAGGAAATGTTGGCAATACTCCATGCATTTAAGAAATGGCAACCCTACCGAATGGAAAGACACTTCAAGGTAAAAATGGATCATGATAGCCTTAAATATTTTTTAGAACAAAGATTATCCTTTGAAGAGCAACAAAAGTGGGTCATAAAGATGTTGGATTATGACTTTGAAATCATCTACAAAAAAGGGAAGCAAAATGTGGTGGCAGATGCACTCTCAAGAAAGGACAAGGATGTGGAAGCATTGTTGTGTGCCATTTCTATTATCCAACCAGATTGGATAAACGAAGCAAGGGAGTAATGGAATAATGACGAAGAAGTGTGGGCACTTATTCGAAAGTTACAACAAGATTCCAGTACGTCTAATACATTTAGCTGGAAAAATGATTTTTTATAGTACAAAGATCGCTTATACCTCTGTAAGAATTCCCAGCTAAAGCAAAAGATTCTTATGGAATTGCACACTTATCCCTTAGGAGGGCACTCAGGATTTTCAAAAACTTACCACAGGGTTAAGAAGGAATTTTTTTTGGGATGGCCTTAAATTAGATATTCAAAAGTTTGTGGCGGAATGTTTGGTTTGCCAACAAAATAAAGTTGAAACAATTAAGACACCGGGTCTATTACAACCTTTATCCATTCCAAGCCAATGTTGGGAGGAGGTTTCAATGGATTTTATCACAGGTTTACCCAATTCTAAGGGAAAGAGTGTCATCATGCTGGTAGTTGACAGACTTACCAAGTATGCACACTTTTGTGCATTATCACATCCATTTAAAGCTAGTACAGTTTCTTCTGCATTTATGGAAAAAATTCAAAAGATACATGGAAACCCAAAGATTATTGTAAGTGACAGAGATCCCATTTTCCCTGGAAATTTTTGGACAGAATTATTTTCTTGTCTTGGTACTCAGTTAGCTCACAGCTCATCTTATCATCCTCAATATGATGGGCAAACTGAGATAGTAAACAAATGTTTGGAAGGATATCTTCCTTGATTTGTATTTGATAAATAGACACAATGCGTCAAATGGTTGCTATTGAAAAGTGTGCAACAAGAAATGCTTGTTGAGAATGCAACAAGATGATGGGGCCTAGTGGAAAGGAGTCACCTTCACTAAGTGGTCCCGCAGGCAAATTATGGTGCAAAGTCTATTTTTGGATCACAACAGGAGTGATCACAGTAGGAGTGATCACAGTAGGAGTAATCACAGCAGGAGTGATCACAGCAGGAGTGATCAGAGTCTATTTTTAGACTGCTAGTCAAAAATAGAAAAGTCAAATATTATTGTCTCATAATAATATTTAGACTATAAACTTTATCTTATCCTCTTGGAGCACTTCAGTTTGACCTACAAATGTGGCACATGCAGCTGACAGAAGGAAATACACTTTTCTTATGTGTTAGTTGAGCTATTGCATGCAGGACATCAGTTAGAACTCATGCATGTGAGTTCTGTGGAGTTAGACGAGTAGTTAATGGAGTTGTGTTCAGTTTGACTTAGTTGAACTAGTTGTATTTAGTCTAACTGATCAATAGACTAAGTGATGAGTTGTGTGAATTAGTTATTAATTAATTCACTAATTATTAACTCATAATGCAACTGAAGAATACATTAGTTAACTCAGTGCATGTACAGTTCAATGGAGACAAGTGGGTGAGATTGCTATCAGTTGTGCATGAGATTTTGCACATGCATGGGATTGAGTTATGCCAATGATCTCTGTGTAGTGTGGGCCAATACCAAGTGAAATATAGCTTGTGCTCACATGATTTATAGTGTGGGTGATTTTCACAAGGTAAATAGGAGTTTGGATCAACCATTCTCATTCATTCTTAGTAGGTATTGTGCAGTGGAGGCAGGCAAGCAGCGGAGGGGATTTGGAGGTCAGATTTGAGCTGCATTGTGTGTAACAGGTGGAGATAGTACTGAGTACTTGTGAGGAGTATTGTACTATGTTTGTTACATGTTCTCAATCAATATAATATATAGATAGTTGGGGTTTTTAGCGAGATGATTTCCCCGGGAAAATACTGTGTTGATATGTGTGATTGATGCTTCTATGTGCGCATGTTATTGTTTCTGCTTCTACAAATTGGTGATAAACGTAGAGGAGGTTATGTATTATGCATGTATTCCGCAATATTGTATAATCGGGATAATCTCTATTGAATATGTGTTTATTATTCAAAATTTCTACATGGTATCAGAGCTCTTTGATTTGTAGAAAAGGTTCTACAGGATATCAAAGCGAGGATTGATCATCAGATCTATTATTCAGAAAGTGTTTGCATTTTATTTCTTCAGGAAGAGTCTGTAATCGGGCCAGGTAGCTTCTGGATTCATCCTTCTTTTGGAAGTGAGATATCCGGTGAATGCCCATACAGTCGATCTCTGTACAAGAAATACTTTGTTCTCACGAATTTTAGATCAGAAGCGGTTGAGTTTTGAGCTGGTGGAATGGCGCTCAAGGATAAACTCAGAAACATTAGGTGTGAGAATGGAGACAATATGCCCCAGTATCTCATGAAGTTCACCCAATACCGGGATGAGCTGGGAAGTGTGGGGGAAATTGTTGAGGATGAGGATATGGTGAGTCTAGCACTCCTTGCCCTTCCTAAGAGTTGGCATAGCTACCAGGACTTAGTGAATGGAAGGGAGAAATTTCCAGGATGGGAGAGACTTTGGTCGGATCTTGTGCAAGAGGAGATTAGACAGCACACCAGAGACAGTTCTTCATCTATGCATGATGAGGAGAAATGTGCCTTAGTGAGTAAGGTGAAGAAGGGGAAGGTGAAGGGTTCTCTTTCCAAATCCAGTTCTTCCAATGATGGGAAGAATGTTGACAAGTCAAAGGTGCGATGCTTTCGTTGTCATGAGTTGGGCCATTATGCTACTAATTTCCCAAAGAAGAAGTCCAAGAAGGGATTCGGGGAAGGATTTGAAGGTGAGGCAGCCTCACTTGCTTCACAGTTTGAATTGGACTTCACACTCTTCGCATGCATGGTTTCATCCATGATGGGAGGTGGTTGGTTTCTTGACAGTGGAGCTTCTTTCCACATGACCGGTGACAAGAGTTTGTTTAGTACTTTGGAGGAGATATATCTCCAGATACTCATGGCGATGGGTAATGATGAGAAGTATAGTGTATCAGGTGTAGGCACGGTTATTTTTCAGAGGGAGCATGGAGCTCACCTTACCTTGACCGATGTCAAGTATGTACCAGGATTGAAGAGAAACTTGGTGTCGATCGTGATGATGGAAGACAGAGGCTGTGATGTAGTCTTCAGTAAGGGAAACGTTTTCCTTAGACACTTCATCACTAGACAGGTGAAGCAGATTGGTTCACGAGTCAACCTGTATGCTCTTGAGGTTCAAGATGCATGCAAAGTCTTGAGCAGCGAGGCAACTGATGGAGACTTGGTGGTTGAGAGGGAGCATATATTACCTCTCAACATGCAGATCCAGAAGAAGTCTCATACAATTATGGAGGAGCCACGATTGGTGCAGCAGCTTCAGGAGGTTGTGGAGCAGCCACGACAGGGGGAGCTGAGTGGAGATCGAGTAGAGACATCTACTCATTGAGAGACCTCCAGTAGGGGGAAACTTCGAGCCAGGTGGGCTGAGCGATCACATGTGGCCATACCTCCAGGTAGGAGGTTGGGTGATGTGGATTGATTGTCCCAAGGAGGAGGGGCAGGATCCTTGAGGTACCCAACCTCTTGGATGAGACCTTGCTATGGGAGCCCCGATGTGGAGTAGAAGGAACTAACTGATTGGGTAGAGACAGATGCGGATGGAGCGGAAGAGAGAGCGACAGTGGAGGGAATCCCAGGACAACGCATAGCATGCAGGCTGCAGCAATGCGAGAGGCACAAGTGTTTTGCAAAATGCTAGGTGGCACAGAGAGGTGTGCAATGGTGCGAGATGCATGGAGATGTTGCAATAGCGTAGATGTCAGAGAGGGAGCACTTGTCAGCAGCAGGTAAAGCTTCAACATCAGAGTATGTTCCTAGCCCAACAGAGTGGTCAGTTGGGAGTGTTTTTGTTCCAAGTGTTGTTGGAGCAAAGTGGACCGGGCAGATGTGTTGCATGCAGAACATTCCAGAGTTTCAGGATTGGGTTTGAGAGGAAGCCTTTCTTGTTGAGAGGGAGTGTTGAAAAGTGTGCAACAAGAAATGCTTTTTGGGAACGCAACAAGATGATGGAGCCTAGTGGAAAGGAGTCGCCTTCACTAAGTGGTCCTGCAGGAAAATTATGGCGCAAAGTCTATTTTTGGATCATAGCAGGAGTGATCACAGCAGGAGTGATCACAACAGGAGTAATCACAGCAGGAGTGATCACAGCAGGAGTGATCACAACAGGAGTGATCAAAGTCTATTTTTAAACTGCTAGTCAAAAATAGAAAAGTCAAATATTATTGTCTCATAATAATATTTAGACTATAAACTTTATCTTATCCTCTTGGAGCACTTCAGTTTGAGCTACAGATGTGGCACATGAAGCTAATAGAAGGAAATATGCTTTTCTTATGTGTTAGTTGAGCTATTGCATGAAGGACATCAGTTAGAACTCATGCATGTGAGTTTTGTGGAGTTAGATGAGCAGTTAATGGAGTTGTGTTCAGTTTGACTTAGTTGAACTAGTTGTATTTAGTCTAACTGATCAATAGACTAAGTGATGAGTTGTGTGAATTAGTTATTAATTAATTCACTAATTATTAACTCACAATGCAACTGAAGAATACATCAGCTAACTTAGTGCATGTACAGTTCTGTGGAGATAAGTGTTAGAGGTTGAGATTGCTATCAGTTGTGCGTGAGATTTTGCACATGCATGGGATTGAGTTATGCCAATGATCACTGTGTAGTGTGGGAAAATACCAAGTGAAATATATCTTGTCCTCACATGATTTATAGTGTGGGTGATTTTCACAAGGTAAATAGGAGTTTGGATCAGCCATTCTCATTCATTCTCAGCAGGTATTGTGCAGTGGAGGTATGCAAGCAGCGGAGGAGATTTGGAGATCAGATCTGAGCTATATTATGTGTAACAGGTGGTGATAGTACTGAGTACTTCTGATGAGTATTGTACTATGTTTGTTACATGTTCTCAATCAATATAATATACAGATAGTTGGGGTTTTAGCGAGATGCTTTCCTCGGGAAAATATTGTGTTGATATGTGTGATTGATGCTTCTATGTGCACATGTTATTGTTTCTGCTTCTGAAAATTGATGATCAATGTAGAGGAGGCTATGTATTATGCATGTATTCCGCAATATTGTATAATCGGGATAATCTCTATTGAATATGTGTTCATTATTCAAAATTTCTACAATTTCCTCTGGCTGAATGGTGGTATAGCACTTCCTTCCATACAGCAACAAAAATGACCCCATTTATGGCACTTTATGGATATCAGCCACCATCCATCACATCATATTTAAGAGAAAATTCTAAGGTTCAAGCAGTGGAACATCACATCGAACATCAATAACAAGTCCTCCAACTCTTAAAGGATAACCTCGTGTTGGCACAGAATAGAATGAAACAACAAGCAGATCAACATCGCAGTGAAAGAAGTTTTGATGTAGGTGATTGGGTATTCCTATAGTTACAACCATATAAGAAAATGTCCCTCAAGAAAGCTAAGAATGATAATAAATTATCACCAAAGTATTATGGTCCGTACAAGGTACTGCAAAAGATTGGTACTATGGCATACAAATTGGAGCTTCTTGCAGCTTCTCGATTGCACCCAGTTTTCCATGTTTCATGTTTAAAGAAGGTTATAGGCGACAAGCTCCTAGTTTAAACAATATTGCCAGAACTTGACGAGGAAGGAAAAATTATATTGGAACCAGAAGCAGTCACAGAAACAAGAACTTGACAGCTACGAAATCGATCAATTTCGGAGTATCTTATCAAGTGGAAGAACTTATCCGCTGAAGATTCCACATGGGAGGATGAGAATTTTATACAGAAGCATCTAGAACTACTCAAGCGTTGAGGAAAACACTTTTTTGAAAGAGAGGGGCATGTTGGGTCCCTATAATACTAGTGATTACCCGATTACTATTGTAGTTGTATCCCTTATTAATATTGTTCTGCCCCTATTGCCCCCATATTGTTATTACTATGCCCCATAGAATCCCTCTATTGTTATTTTTGTGGCTTTATATTATTATTGTTAGGTCGGATAGGTTATATTGTGACTCCTTAGACTCCTATATATAGAAAGGAGGTTTTGTCATCTGAATCATCCAATAATTGTTCATTTATGTAATGTAAAGGAGGTTTCGCCCTCGAACAGGCTGATTTCTAAGGCGTGGATCTATCTTTTCTATCTTTTTCTTGAGCTGGTTCATAACAACTTCCTTGTTCCCTTTGGAAACCTACTCGGCCATGTGGTCTGCAAACAAGGCCTAATGGTGGACCCTATGAAGATTGATGTTATTCTTAATCTGGAAGCATCGCGAAGTGTCAAACAACTATGCGCTACTTTGGGGCACACTGGTTACTATAGAAAGTTTATCAAGAGCTATGCACAAATAATAGCACCAATGGAAAAAATATTGAAAAAGGATGCTACATATTGTTGGAATGATGATTGTATGAAAAGTTTGGATGTTCTCAAGGAGAAACTAGCATCCGCTTCCATCCTGGTCTTCCCAAAATGGGACATAGAATTTCATGTACATGTTGATGCATTGTGTATTGCACTGGGAGCTGTACTTATGCAGGAAGGCATAGAGGGCGTGGATCACCCAATCGCGTTCACGAGTCGGCGACTGTCCAAAGCCGAAAATAAGTACTCCACTACTAAGCGTGAAGGGTTGGCAATGGTGTACATGCTCGAGAAATACCCACACTATTTACTTGGCGAGCACTTAAAAATGTATACCGATCATTCCGCGTTGAAATACCTGGTGAACAAGCCTGTGTTGGGGGGGCACATATGCAGATCGCTGTTACTATTTCAAGAATATGACTTCAAGGTCATCGTAAAGCCGGGATGCCTAAATGCAGGACCAGATCACTTATCACGAATTGAGACAGGCGAGGAGCCAACGAATTTGGAAGAAGGACTACCTGATGCACAGTTTTTTGAAGTGCACGTCGCGGACAACCACTTTGAAGATATAGTCTAGTTTTTAACCACAGGGACTGCGCTGAAGGAATATTCGGTCCAGCAGAAGAAGGAATTGGTGGTGCACACAGCGGAATTTTCTGTCATCTCGGGGCACCTCTACAAAATGGGAAACGATGAGACCTTGCGAAGATATGTACCTGAATTTGAATGAGGAAACATCCTCATGGAGGCACATGGGGGGGGGGCTGCAGGAGGACACTATGCAGGGTGCGACTGCACGGAAGATTCTTCGTGCTGGGCTGTGGTGGCAACCCTGCATCAAGATTCGAAAGCACATTGTCGGGCCTGTGACATATGTCAAAGGACTGGGAAACCATCACGAAGGGACGAGATGCCACTCAATCCATGGATGACGCTGCAACCATTTGAAAAATGGGCAATCGACTTTGTGGGATTGATCAAACCTCAGGGAAAGACGGGAGAATGCTACATCATCACCGTGACAGAATACTTGACTCGATGGGCGGAAACACAACTGGTTAAGGACTGCACGGCCGTTACGGCTGCGAAATTTTTGTTCCACAACATGCTGACACAGTTTGGTTTCCCGAAAATCTTAATGAGTGACCATGGAATGCACTTCCTGAATGAAACCATTAGCGCACTCATCAAGGAGTTCTAGGTGTATCACCAGCAAAATACACCATACCATCTGCAAGCCAATGGGATAGTAGAAGCATTCAACAAAATTATGGAGACTGCGTTGACCAAAGTATGTAACACGTAGTGAAATGACTGGGACCTGTGCATCCCTATTTTATTATGGGCATACAGAACCATGTGCAAAAAATTGACGGGTCAGACACCCTTCAGGTTAGTCTATGGCATGGAAGAAGTCATGCTAATGGAATACATTGTTCCTAGTTTGCGAATAGCAGCACTTATAGGCATGTCGGACCACGAAGCCTTGGAAGAGAGGCTCACACAATTGGAAGAACTCGAGGAAGAACGGTTTTTGGTGGTATTCCATCAGCAGGTACAGAAATAGTGCGAGAAAGCCTGGCACGATTGCCGTATCAAGTTGCACATATTCAAGGTAAACGATTTAGTGTCGTTGTATGACAGCAAGTTCGAAAAATTTCCTGGAAAATTTAGAATGCATTGGTTGGGACCATATGTGGTAAAAGAGGTCACAGATGGAGGCATGGTCTAGCTAGTCAAACTTAGTGGAGAACCCTTCCTAGGAAGAGTAAATGGCAGTCACCTGAAGCCCTACACGGGTGGGCGGGCTGTCTGACTAACTGACCAAAGCATAGTATTCATGACCTGAGAAGCCGGACACAGGTGTGGGACTCTAAACACAGGTACTAGAAGCCAGTGTCAAAGTAGAGAATCAAGTCAGATGCAGATGATTCAGAAGCAGAAATCGAGCAGATCCAGTTGACGACAGAATGATACGCTGCAGACCTTCACACCGCACAGGCACAGTTGGATGGACTTTGCACAAAGATCATTGCACCAGCCAAGTGACTTGGGACGAGTCACGATGATTGTGTTGGGGACCTGTTGGGCAGGGGATCCCCCCATAGCAAGTTTTTTGGGCTTAAAGCCTGAGTTTTGGTCAATATAATGTAAATATCCCGCGAAGTGCGGGCGCGGAGCACGAGAGTCTATGGTTGTCCTCCCTAAAATAATGTAATTTAAAGTAAAGTGTGTCGGCCTACCCATGGTCCACGGACCATGGGATTGTATAAATGGAGTGAGGCTCTAAGTGTAGAGTCTTAGTTTTTGGTTGGCAAGTAATAGAGAGATGTGAAGGCATGGTTAGAGAATAGAGGTAGATCTGAAGGTATTGGGTCACAGTAGTAGGGAGAGGCTCTATAGCTGAGTGCGCAGAGGCCTAGTAGAGTCTGTAGCTGAGTGCACAGGCCCCTGCAGCTGAGTGCGCAGGGTGGAGTCAAATCTGTACTGAATTGAACTTGGAAGGCATCATTAATAAAGATAAGTTGGTTTGGCATCTTGTGCATTTGTTCCGTAGATCTTTATTTGAATGTTATGTGTTGATGATATCTGTTTATTATATGCGTGCACTTGTAAGTATGCTTATGTATGGAAATCTTCTAAGTAATTAACGAACACACCCTAATTAAGGAAGACTTGGGTAATTAACAATGGTCGCACTGCGGCTAGAGTTGCACGAAGGCAGTCCCCTAGAACGCCAGAAGCTTGCTGGTACGTGTAATCTAGTAGTGCGAAGATTGAATCGAGTACCGATCTCCCATATCAGACATACCTAGGGTGCAGAAACCTAGTTCTAGCACCCTCCCATACTACTTCGGGTGAGACCTTAGTTCGCGCTCTGCGAACTATTGCCGAAAGGGCCAATACTACTAGGATTTGCTTGGCTAAAACTCATTTCCGAAGGTGGGTCAGGCCCCACATAGCCAACATGAATGCTCCTGCATCATACTATAATCTGATTCAACTACCCATGTAAAATTAAGGAAGTGGAACCAACAAAACACTACCAATATGACGTTTTGCAAATGTCACAGAACCTACAAGAGCCAACCAACCCTTCCAGGTGATCAACCCCTGAGACAACTTGACACTTCACTGCCCTAGGGCCCCAGTCACACCCATGATATGGGAATGCATGCAGCAAGGGTCCTCTAGTCGCTCTGACAACTTGGGAATGCAAGTGACTGGGGTATTTTTTAGCTAGTTCTGAGCTTGTGATCCCAAATTCTATGTCACTTTTTCAGGCCCAAGACTCAAACCACTGCCCAAAACTCCATGAAACCTTCAGGAATGAAAAGTAACATCGAGAAAGTGATAATAATGCAAATACTTGAACAAATACTTGACTAGATCCATACTATCCATGACACACATTTCATCAAACATATCATGAATATGAAATCTACATGTCATAACAACATATCTAAGCATAGGGGTATCATTCTTATCTTAGAATCACTAAGAAACATTGATGCCTTATTGCATTAGTTGCACTATCATCTATTAGGTCATATACTCATTGTTCATTCATTTACAAATTCAAACATGATCAGAGCCATACATCATCCCTATCATAAAACATACTCATAACCAACATATAAACAACATAAGTAATAAGGATACATCAACCATAAATTCCACATATGAACCAATACATTTTCTCATAAAATGACAAAGAAAATAACTCTTATTAATGAATGCAAAAAAGAACCAGGTATGGGACTTCCATGAACCACCCGACCATAGATTGGATGAACCAAATCCTTATTTTAGCCAATCACCCCTGTGCCATTTTCCAAGCATGAAAGTGGGACTCATAACCAAAACTCAACCAGGGATTCCTGAGGCTACAACCCCTCACCCTTATTAATAGAACCAGGCTTTACTGCAATCCTCACCGATTCACTAGGCCAAAACAAACATGGATGCCACCGGATTTCTCCACCTACACCGTGAGGAATTTTCCTATCTCCTAGTCTCTAGGCTTTACCGTAATCAAGACACCAACCTCTAGGATTTACCACAATCCACACCAGATCACTAGGCCCTAACTAAGACTCCACCCTCAAGGATTTACCATAGATCCCATCCTAGGATCCGTAGGCCTGATGGAGAGCACCCACCTCTAGGATTTACTGTATATCCCACCATTCACTAGTCAAGGAATCCTAGGTCCACTAAGCCAACATAGAATATGGCTTTAACACAACCCACAATCTCATTTAGGGGTCACTAGATCATGTCTTTACCAAAATACATAGTTTGTTTCAGGGATCACTATTCCATGTGTTCTCCCTTTGATAGATCTACCTCAATCAACCTCGAATCCATTTAACAATCTAGCACAACCAAAAACATGAAAAGCCATAAAACCATGGATATTTCGAAATGGAAAGGTAAGGTTGAAGAACATTGTGACACCTAGCAGAGCCCAATCCCATGACAACAAAAGAACCAAGAACACACATGCATAACCATGCATACCAAAACTAGCAAGGAAAATCATACATGCAAATAGATACATGCAAATAATCCAATTGTAGCATCTTCATCCTTCTCCTCTTTTCTTGTTCTTTTATTCCCTTTTCCTTGTTTGCTCTTCTTGATCCAATGCTAGAGTGCTCCAAGAAAACTCGAAGTGTCTAAGGGTGTGAGTGAGAGAGAGCTCCAAAATTGAACTGAAAAAAGGTACCAATTGATCCTTAGAAGCCATTTTATCAACGAGGCCTCTATTTTCTTCAATTTCCTCCATTTTCCTTCATTTTACTCTTCACATGCATCCTATGACCTTTCACCTTCCTTTTCTCCTCATTTCCATTATTTTCATAACTAAAATTCCAATTAATGCCTCATGCCTTTCCAAATCCTTTTGTGTTGCCTTTTCCATTTTCCTTAAGCCATAATAACTGAAATGAACACCCACTAGGATGTTTTTCCCAACATATACCTTGGAATAAGTGTCTGATAACCATGTTTATTATTTTTCCTTTATTAGCTTTATTTACATTGAATTTTGACCAAGGTTGTTACAGTCAGACTACATATAGAACGCATAAAACTTCTCTTAGGTATTTCCTATAGCAAAACAAAGGTATCCTATAGGAGTACACATATTGCACCAGAAACCCTCTAGATTTTCATGCAAGGTATATTGATCCTTCCTCAACACATTACAATGCACATCAGACCCTGAACATGGATTTTATAAGTTTAGAGAACCTTTGGGACATTTAAACTAGTAGCTGTTGTTATCCCCCTATACCAATAGGTGTCATATATCATGATTGACTTGGTTGTAGCTCTGAAATATGTTCATACCTTTACTTGTCGCAAAGGTTTTCCATTTTGTGAAAAACAAAAATTAAAAAATGTAAAGAGTGTATGCCCTAGAAAATGAATAAAAGGGTAAAAAGAATAAAAAAAGGTCAAAAAATGAAAGAAAATGAACCCCAACAAAAAGAAAAGACCATGAAATTGTGCAAGTCTAATTGCCACTACTATTTATTTTCATGTATAATAAATATTGTGTGCAACTTGTCACCTATGCCACAATCCATGGTAACCAAATAGCTTAATCTTGGTTATTTCATGTTTTTAATTTCCATGTTATAGAGATAGAGAATAAAAATCTGACCAAACAATGCAATCTTGGCAGATAAGTAGATAGGTAGAGTAAATATAAGGAGCTCAACAGTTTAATCTGAGCCCTTGGATGTAATAAGGTTAGATTTAGATAGGTATCACTATGTAAAAGAAAAGAAAGTTTTAAAGGGTTTGCCAGTTTAAGTGCACCCTAATAAAGAAGTAAAAATGCTAGGCTAAGTAGATAGGGCAATTTTATGATGGTTGCAGAATAAATGTGTGGTGAATGGTTAAGTTTAATGCTTAAATCTTTTGCTTTCATCACTTGGACAAAGCATAGCTCACATTGGAGACAACACATCAAGGAAACAAAGTCAAATTAATTAACTTCCTTCATTTTTCCCAAAAAATTCACTAATTTCCCCAAACTGATAAAGGTACCTATAAACAAGTTAGAGGGGCTCAGAGCATTTCTCTGACTTTTGGAGGGACCGGACCCTCGGCCCAATAATTTGGAATACTTAAAGTACTTAAATCCCCTTCATTAGCAATTACCCCTTCATAAAGTCACTCATCCCTTTATAAAGCTTTTCCTAAGTAAAATCCTATTTTACTTCGGGAAATTAAAACATTCTCCATATAAACCCTCATATTCACTTAGCCTAAGTCTTAAATGTGTATGATGAAAAAGCTTTCAGAAACATTCTAACTTAGCGCGCATTCATATCTTACAAAATCATATTAACCGCTAATTAATATTATTATTTAACTCCCGAAAATAAACTACCCCTTACCTGTATTATTATTACAAACCCAATAAATTATATATCCCACTCCATGGCTACAATATAACTTTAATAACGTTTGATAATGGGATTAATTAGTCAACCCATGACTAATTAAGAACCCTAACCCTCACCACACTAATAAAAGGATTAATTAGTCCTCACAATTAGTTAATAACTCCAACCAATCACATTGCCCCCGATGTAATTAAAATCTTTTAATTAAGTCGGCCCCCCGCCATTAAACGCCATTCACTTCCCAATCCCCGATCATCATCCAATCACATCTCTTAGATCCAACAGCCATCGCTCATATCACACAATCCTTTTGGTCAAGTGTTATACGTGCGACATGAGCGATCTTCTCAAATAGTGCCGATGCTACGTGTCAACCGACTAGTGAAATCGTGCGACCCTCCCTCAATACCACCAATCTCCCATAAGCGATGTGATGAAACCCACTTAACGCTTCCCGCAAATGATAAAAAACATCAAATCACCTCTGCTGACACAACCTGTCCATATCACAAACCCACCAAAAAATAGACTTTGCATAAAAAACAAAGTATAATCGATTTTCTCTCTTTATCCTGAACAACCCATGCATGCAATCAGTACGTAGAAATCAACCAGCTCGTATGCAAACCATCAACTACCCTGAATGTTGCTACCCAACACCACTCCAGTCCACTATATGCTTCCAGTCAATGAGTTCACCATTACCAGTCACTCAATAAACATGTATTTATCAATTTTCTTCCAGAAACCCTGTTAAATACTAAAGTTCCTTAGCAATTACATTGAAACCCAAAATTCTAGTGTAATTTAGTTGCAAGGTTTAAAATCAAAGACTCCCATGACCTCTGTTTCACCTATTTTCACTAAAAAAATCCCCAGTTTCATTTCTGTATCCACAAGAACCAGAAATGGAAACCCCTGTGGCCCTCAATGTAGCTCCAATCACCACTCCTCACAGGGAATTGGACCACCTTCCCTTAGCTGATAGAGACTTCCAAATCAAATACTTGACATTTGATGACTCCCCCCTGAGACTACATTGCAAGTACCAAGACCTTTACCTCAATAATGCTAACAATATTGGTCTGTGGGAATCAAATCTCCCAAAGTACCAATTCCCTTCTATGCATATCTTCCCAGACATTGTTCACCAGTGTTAGGCAAATTACAACCCTAATCTCAGAGCTGTAATGTCTCCCAACCAGCAAATCCTTTTTACCATTAAAGCAGAATCCATCAATGAAATTTTGCAGTTGCAACCTGGTCAAGACCTTACCCCTCTCTCTATTGGTGATTTTCTTGACAAATCTTCAAAACTATCTAGCTCAGAGATCGCCAGAGTTTGCCAAACTTTCATGTTAGAAGAATACATCTCAAATAACCCTCCACCTTACATGATAGGTGCTTTTGCAGGCCTGGGGAGGGATATTATTACCATGATTACCTGTATTCTTGGTTTCACAACCAATGAATATGTAGATGAAATGACCTTTGCTTACATGACTATCTTCACCCCTGGCCAGCCTCCTGCTACCAAGTATGACTATGCTGCATTCATAGCTGACAAAATCCATGATCAGTTCATGAGATTAGAAAATGAGAGAGTGTTCAAGTATTCTACAGTCCTATATCACCTCTTCCTTTACTATCAAACTGACAAATTCCCTTTCTCTATGCATAAGCTTGATACAAAAGGTAACCCTAGGTCAGTCATTTTCTGGACCTTTATTTTTCACTACTCATCCTCTTCTCCCTATTCATACATTGATTTCATTGATCAGTTTGTCCATCCTATAACTACCATGTTGACAGGAAGTTCTCCCCCTAGAATTAGTGATGATATCAAAAGAATCCTTCAGTTGTCAAAGCAGTATAGGATAGGTGACTGGTACTTATACCAGAATCATACTAAGATCAGAGTCTATGGGTGTGAATTGCCTCCCTACAAATTGCCCAAGTATGTCCCCGTGAGATTATTTGGCCTGGAGTACTATAGGAAAATAATCAACTCTGATCAAATCCATTTCATGAAAGAAAAGAAGAAAGCCCAGCTGAGGATGAAAGACCACTTAGGCCAATTTGTGTGCAATAATATAAAAGCAGGGAAAGAAGCAAAAGAAATCATAGAGAGGAAGATGCATTTAAAGAAGAGCTTTTCTTAGACATATGATCCTCATAGTTTCATTTGTGATAGAAGGACAAAACACAAGTTATCACCCTACATCCATCACAACATTCTTGAAATAGAACAATATGCCAATTTAAATGAATGGAGGGAAGGGACATTGGTAGAAAAAGACAGTGATAAAGTTGAAGTTGAAAATGTGATGAAAGATTTGGAGAAGAGACTTGACCTAGAATCCTTTTTATAGGTGCATGCAGAGTCTCCCTAAAGGTCAGCCCAGGAATCCAGTGCTCCCACAACAGAGCCTTCACAGAAGAAAACTCAGGAACCAAGTCCATCTACATCAGAACAACCAGAAACAATAGAACAACCAGAGAAATCAGAGCAGCCTGAAATATCTGTAGAGTTAGATCCACCACAACCACATCCAACTCAGACTAATATGGGAAATCCTCCAGTGCTACAGACTCCTCTGAATGAGGAAAGGAACTTGAAAAGAGACAGGGAAGTAGCTACCCCTCCAAGCATACCCACAGATCAACCCTTTGCTAAGAGGCAAAGGATGAATCCATATTCAGAGGAGGAATTCATTGGAGAAACTATAGAGAGCTTGAGAAAGGAAGGGACAGATAGTTTACAAACATTCCCAATAGGTGGGACACCCTCAAGTTCACAAAGGCAGGAACTAGAAAGACAACCTAGCACAAAAGTTTCATCTTTCAGGTCTTCTTCTGAGAAGATTATAGATATAAAGGGGAAGTTTAAAGAGATCAAGGAAAAGAATGAGCAGCTGAAGGCCCAAGCCTATGCTTAGTACTTAAAGATGGCCCCTACAAACTAGACCAGACTGATGTCAGCCTTTGACATCAAAGAGGGCAAAATGCAAATGAGTTTCGAAAGCCCACAGTGCTACAGCCAAAATCCTTGGCAGATTATCTCAAAACTGATTTTGAAGTTTTGGCTAAAGACATCCACCCTATCGACCAGATTGAACTACACAAGAAAATGGGTAAGATAGTCTATTCAACAATGACCAACAAAGCAATGATGGCTCACAGACTGTAAAATTCATTGAGCAACACTACAATCCAATTGCAGCTGGAGAAATCCCCATCACAAGAAAAAGATAACAGAATAAAATCACTGGAAGATTTAGTAATTGAGTTGGGTCATGACCCAAAAGATGTCAAGGCAACAAAAAGCTTAATCAAGAAAAAGAATGAAGACATAGCTACACTTAGAAAACAATTGAAGTTGCCACCACTCATTCACCCTCAGACTGTTGAAGTTATAGAGAAGAAAAATGAAGAAGAACTTATGGACTTAGTCCTTAAGTTAAATGAGCAATTGAAGGAAACAAAGTAGGAATTGGAAAAAGTAGTGCAATCAAGGCAGAGTGAGTTGACCACACAGCCTCAAACTGTAGTGCCCATAGTTTCAACAACAGTCCCTTCCACAATGGAAACTGTTTTAGCACCAAACATTCCTTTGGCAACAGCTGACCCATAGAAGCAACAAGTACATCACAGGTAGGTACACCTACACAGACCATAGAGGACATGATTAAGTCAATGGAAGAAATGAAACTACAAGTAAAAGAGCTACAGAAAGTAAGAGATAAATTCACTACTTTGGAGCAAAAATATGATATATCAAAGATTAATTATGCAGAAGAGGTGAAGAAAAACAAAGCAATGGCCCAACAAATTAAAGCATTGGAGAAGGATCTAACATTTGAAAAGCCTTTGACAGACATTAGGAAGATATTGTGGACCAATATCATTGATTCCATCAATGATATTTGGTCATCCATTCAAATTATTTTTGAACAAATTGATTTGGTTAAGCCTGCTCTTGAAGAAATTAAGAAGACCAGAGAAGAGCTGGGCAGGAAACTTGAGGAAGCTATCAGATTAATCAATTTTCTAAACAGTAAAAATAGGAAACAATTGGAGCAATTAGACATTGAGGATAGGACTGCTACCATCCTCGAAATAAAGAAAGTGTTGACCAAAAGGAATCTGATGCAAGGCCTGGAATGTAGATGTCAAAGCATGCAGGAAGATATAGATGAGTTCATGAAGAAATTTGAAATCTTAAGGAGTAAAGGACCCCCAAGTCCTTTAGTCATCAATGATAAGCTAATGGTTCAGATTTATTACATCAACAAACTACATCAGCAAGCTAACAGTTAAGCTAGTTCATCCTCAGCCAAGGCATTACCCACAGGAAAAGTGCTTTACGATGGTTTATAGAACCTCTTCTTCATTGAACATGAAGTAAAGCACTTATTCACAGTCCAACCTAATTTTGTGAAATATACTGAGGCTGATGAAATTTATAGGAAATTGACAAGGATGAATATACCAAAGGATGATTGGTGGACCAACATGATTGGCATCCTATAAATTACCATGACAAAAGTGAGGTAAATAGAAATATTTACCACAGTAAATTTTGGTAAAAAAGATGAATGTTGGTAAACAGGTAAAGTGTAACAGTTACAGTTGAAAGAGTATCAGTTAAAAAAATCAGATTAGATGTCCAGGATAGAGTTACTAGAGCAACAAAAAGATGCAGATTTGCAGAGCATGTCTTGAGATCTTTCAACAAAAACAGGGATAGTGAAAAGCAGTTCATTATTTGTCACTATATTCGAGACCATCTGTCTCTATATTTGTGTAAAGATATATTTTATATTCCTAGAATAAATCTCATTTAGTTATGAGATATTTTGATGTAAGTTTTGTATAAATACTTCTTTATTCAAAGTATTAGGTGTGGATTCTACAACATTTCTATAGACATTTTCTTCTGGAGATGAAGTGCTACTGTACCAACATTTGTATGGCTTGTTGGATCAAGGAATAAAGCTAAGGCAGTTTATAGGATACTTGTGTCAAACAAAAATCAAATAAGTATACTATATCTCTTATGTTTTACTATTTTCCTTCTGTTTATTAATAATCACATGTGTTTTCATGAAATCTGAATGATAAACGAAATAATGATATTTCAGAATTTGCTTTGCTGTAATATGTTTTAAAAGGTTTATCTTTATTAATGTTTTCTTCTAGACTATCATAGTTAGGGAATTCTTAGATGCTCCCTTGCTTTCATAGTTCATCACAATGACCCATTTAACAAAGAATACTTAATTTCTCCTTGTTAATGAGTACCCTCTATTCTGCATAGTAAACCCGGTTAAATGATTATTCATTGCCCTTTCTCCCTGTTTATTACCTTTTCATCCATCCATCTAAACTTGGCATTTGCCTTTTGTTTTAATAGCTTGCCCTGTGAGTTTTCCCTTTAGTGATTGATCTAATCCGGTTTAGACATCACTCTATTGACTCCATAGCCCAATGGCTTGAAGGCCTTGCTCTATCCATCTGTTCCCAGAATTCCACTAGTCTCAAAAAAACAACCTTGAACATTAATAACTAGCATAATATCACACCAAAACAAAGCTAAATTATAAAGAGAGAGCCATCTCTGAGTATAGATTGGCTAGATTCTGTACTTAAAAGATTGGTTTGTGGTTACCTCGGACCCCTTTCCTTCTTCCTATAACTTTTAAGGAAAATATGAGTGATAATAGCTGCAACAAAAGCTACTTTATTGTTTGTAATTAGGGTTTATTATTTGAATTTCCTCTTTCAATTGTAAGTTGATTTATCATGCATCATAGAATAGACTTGATCTGGCTCCAACTTTATTAAGATGATTTTATTTCCTTTCTTGCAGTGAGCATAGGTTTGTTTGTTGTACTTTCCTACAAAATAGAATAGGTTTATTTTCTATCATTTATTTTCTTGCAAAACAAAGTAGGCTTATTTTCTTTCATTTACTTTTCAAAAAAAAAATAGGGTTGCTTTCTATCATTTACTTTCTTGCAAACTAGAGTAGATATATCTATTCCCCTTTCTTCTCTAAGAATTTCCTATAGCCTGGATAACATAAGTGGTCTCTTGACAATTTGGTTTCTCTTTCGTTGTAGAAGATCAATCAAAGAAGACTGCATTGCATGTTGAACACATTGTGTTGATGCCTCTTAAATTTGTATGAACCCCTAGTCAATAATTAAAGTTATGACCCTTAAGAGTTTCAGTAATACTGTTGTAATACCGAGGGTAGGTATTTTTTCTTCTCTAGTTGATTCAATTCCTTCATTTTGTGAGAAAACAAAAAAATGCACCAACAATTTTTATCTAAAAACAAAACAAAAAAAATCATCTAGTTCATTCCTCATAGATTTAGGGATAATATGGGAAAATCTGTACCTAAAACCCCAACTCCTATAAATAGAAAACCTTCAATTCTTGACTGTCGGCATCCCATTATATCTATAGGAGATATAAAGGCGCTTTTAGGTGAGCAAAGAAGGGTTTTTTTAGGGGCTTGCAAGAGATGAAGAACCTACATCACCCATTGACTCCATGGCTAGAAGAAGGTAGCTTATGGTATTTCCTATGAGGGAGAAAAGTGGGGAAGCCAAAATGAAAATATAATCCTCACTACTTTCTCACATTTCCATGGAATGGCTTTTGAGGACCCTCACACCTTCATGTTTGAATTTTATGTATTCTGCAAGATATATGATTATACATCAGATGCGAAGAAGCTCAAATTGTTTCCTTCTATTATCAAGGATGCAACCCTGTGATGATTCATGACATTAGAAGGAAGAAACATCACTACATGGGGATAAATGCAACAATCCTTCAACACCAATTACAAGGATTATTATAGAGAAAGAGATGAAAGTTATGAAATATTCAGTGTGACGCAAGGGATAAATGAATCATCATAAAATTATGAGGAAATATTGTAGCTGAGCTACAGGATGGCAAGTAACTACAATCTTGGTCCAAATTCACCCACTATAAGGAAAATAATCTCTAGCAAAGGATTTTGCAGAATCCCCTATAAAAATATCCTAAAAAACCATTTGTAGCAAAGGTCACTAGTGGAGTTTTGCAGGTGGATGTTTTAGTGGATGTTTTTTAACAAGGCATCTATAATGCACTAACGCACTAGTGTGTTACTATAACTATACACATCAGTTCTTAGTAGCATATAGTGCACTATGGATAAGTTATTTCTTATAAAAATAAAAAAAAATAAAAAAAAATTATGTTAAGTACATAAGGCTCATAAGTGTGTATACTACTCAATAACACTGGAAAAAGGGTTAAATTTAAGAAAAAATCGGTCGTAAAATTCATTTTTCCCACTCTGATGCTATACTCTCATGATGACCCAATGCTAAACCCGTATATGAACACCCCAGTGCAAAAACAATATGGTGCACCATTGTGTGGTTTTTAACTTTGAAATAGTAGTACACTTCTTATATTATAAGCACTAGAGTAATTGATTGAACTAAAGGCCTCGATGCTTAATAAAAAATGGAGTGTTGTTGTAGGATTATTTTTTATACAAATAAAAACAATGGTGTGCTACATATATAAGGTGCATCAGTGCATATATTGTTGAATAACACTATGCAAAGGGTTAAATTAAAAAAAAAAAAAAAATTGTTTTGTAACTTAGAAATTGGAGAACCCACAGTAAAAACCATTTTTTGTCCCTAAATTTTTCAAGTAAAATGATTTCACTCCATGTATCCCCTACGCATAGGGCAATGATTCTGGATTTAAGACCTCTATGGTTAATATCTTGTAACTTAGAAATTGGAGAATCCACATTAAAAAAAATATGTTTTTATGTAAAAAAAGGTGTGTCATAAAATTTATTTTCACCATTTTGGTGCTATAATCTCATGAATCACTAGTGCAATAAGTGTTTGCGAAAACCCTGGTGCATAAACAACATGGTACATGTGGAAGAGTTTTTAATTTACAAATGGTTGTGCTCTTCATATAAAATAAGCATCAGTGTAGTTAATAGAACTGTATGACCAATGCTTAATAGACAATAGCGCACCATAGAAGGGTTATTTTTATAAATATAAAAACAATAGTGTGTTGAGTAAGTCAGCTAACCCTTTGTGTATATTAGTCAATAACATTGGACAAAGGTTAAATTAAAAAAAAAAATGGGGGTCGCTAAATTTATTTTCACCATTTCAGTGCTATACTCACATAAATCTTTGATGCTTACCCATTTTACAAAAGCCTTGGTGTGTAAACAACATGGTGCATCATGGCAATGTTTTTTATTTAGAAACCATTGGTGCACTACTCATATAATAAGCACTGGTGCTATTAAAAGAACTAATTTTCCTAATGCTTAACAGACAATGGTGCACCATTCGAGGGTTATTCTTTTAAAAATAAAAACTAATGTTGTGTTAAGTAAATCTAGAGCTCTGGTGCACATACTACTCTCTAACATCAGGCTAGTGTCAAATTTAAAAAAATGTCAATCGTGAAATTTATTTTCACAATTATGGTGCTATACTCACATGAAGCCTCGGTGCTATGATCTTTTTTGAATGCCTCAATGCATATACAACATCGTGCACCATTGTAAGGTTTTTAATTCAAAAATAGTGATGCGCCAGGTGAATCTAGAGCACCATGGTGTATACTACTTGAAAGAACTAGACAAGCGTTAAATTAAAAAAAATATCGGTGTAAAATTAATTTTCACCATTTCGATGCTATACTCCCATGAAGCATTGGTCCTATTCATTTTTTCAAATTACCTAGTGCATATAAAACATGGTGCGATGTGAAAAGGTTTTCAATTTAAAATTAGTGGTGCTCTTCCTACATAGCCAACATCGGTGTTACAGTATGCCTTGATCATTAATAGACAATCTTGCACTGTTGAAGGGTTATTTTAGAAAAATAAAAAGAAATGGTGCGTTGAGTAAATAGGAAGCCTCAGTGCATATACCACTCGATAGCACCAGAAAAGGGTTAATTTAGAAAAATGTCAGTTTTAAAATTCATTTTCACCATTTAAGTGCTATACTCCCATGAAGCACCGATGTTATTCCTATTTTGAAACACCCCAGTACATAAATAAGATGGCGCACCGCAACAAGATTTTTAATTTAAAATATCGGATGTACTTTGAAAATAATCTGCATTGATGTGTTTGGTACTTGAGCGCACTAAAAAAAGCTTAAATAAACAAAAAATTACTGGTCGTAAAATTTATTTTAAACATTTGGAGTGTTGTAGATATCTCAATCATCGGTGCTACATTTGCCTCTGTGAAGAGTGCTTTCCATCAGTGCTTCCCTTCCTTGCCATCCTTCCATCTATTTCTCACTACATGCCTTTCGGATTTTGTCAAACGGTGGTCAAATTTGATTTTTCCTCAATGACCAAATGTCTTGTTAATGTCTATGTTTCTCACAATTTTAAATTTTTAGTAGAGTAGAATTAAAATTTAGTAAAAGAAAAGCATTGTTTTAATTTTTTTTTTGCATGATGCATTCGAGAGGTTTGTCTAGCACCATTCATGATGTAGTATATACATTTACAGGGTGCACCACAAATTGGTGCATAAAGTTAATGCACTGTAATTTTTTAATATTATGTAGTGCATTTGGTAAGTGGAAATGCACTGGTCCATGAAATTCCATGATGCACCACTTTAAAAATTTTAATTTTTAGGCAGTGCGTTGGGTAACAGATCGAAAGCACCGCTAACCAGTGCATAAGATCAACGCATTTAGAAATTATTTTTGAGGATCCACCACCATTAAAATTATTATTTCTTTTGGTGGTGTGTGTGTTGAAAGTAACTTCTTGGCACATTTAATTTTACCAAACACACCCAATAATGTTAAAAAATTATAGGTAGGTGTGTTCGTTACTTTGAACATTTTGATGCGGTATATCGACCTAAAATCAACCCACTGATATGAAATGTTATTTCGATACACCACATGGAAAAATAAAAATAACTAATGTTATGTATGTATGCACACTCAAGGTGGTGCATTAAGTTGATATACGCACCATGTCTGGTGCATTCCTATTTTTGTGGCGCACCAAGGTTGATTTTGCTTTTATAATTGAAAGTTATATGTCCATATTTTTAAGCACAATTCTCATTTAATAAAAAAAAATATGTTTTATGTATGAAGTTGATTTATTTTATATGTTAATCATGTAGAGACGTCAATAGGGAGACGAGCAATAATAGTAGTAGCAAAGGGTTGACCAATAAATGTTGTTTGAGAGTGGGACACATGGGAGAGGGAGAGAGATTTATACCCTCGCCCTATTACAACAGTGACACAAGGCCCCTTGAGCAATCTATGCCTCCTTAAGTACTACGAGGAGGCTATATCCCCGAAGGGGTACTTTGGGTTATTGGTGTAGCTGATATGTCAGTGGGATGTCCATCAGCACCCTTTCTGTTTCGGTCCTGACATGTGGTAACTGGTGAGCTCCAGTGTTGCAGCAATAATGCTACAACTCCTGGGACTCCCTTCTTTACTTTTATCAACTCGGTAGTTCGTAACAAACTTGGAAGCGACGGTGCTGTATGCACAAGTACTAGCTCTTGCCGCAGCTGTCACTTGGTCAGCTGGCACAGGTCCGCTAGGGGCTTAAGCCAACTTCTATGAGCTCTGATAAGAATCTTTTTAACTGATGGATGAAAGCTAACTTAAAGAAGGCTGATCTATTTGCAGAAAGAAACTGGAAAGCTAAGAGGAAACGTAAACCCTAGCAAACCCTAATTCTACGAGCTAACCCTACCGATGCAAGAAAGAGTATGTAAGCTACTGAAGGAGATTCCATTGATTTCTAGAAAGGTAAATACATGCATCTAAGCTACTTCTACAGTAACATCTGGAAAAAACATCTTTTTGTATTTTTGAATAAGTTGCTAGAGTTATTATGCATATGATTTGACTGTTTTTGGGTTGTTCAGAGGTGGATGGGTGAGAGGAAATGCTTGGAGGAGGTCAAGAAGGTTCAGAGAGGGCCTAAGGGGTCCCTAACACCCTTCCATAGAGTTTCACTGAGTTTGGCTATCAAGAAACCTCATTCGTGAGCCTCTACAGGAAGTCTACAGGGGTTCCACAGGATGTTTGCAATTTTCTACAGGATGTCTGTAACTTTATATAAGATGTTCAGAAATGAGGTTTTTGGTGGATGAATGGAGAGGGAAAGGTGAAGGAGTGAGTGTGGAGGTGTCTAGGACTCGGTGGATGGAGTTGTGGACAGGTGTGGATGGCTGGATTTGGTTCAGGGAAGACTGAAGCAATGTTACACACAAAACTATGGTTATGGGGGAAAATGGTGAACGAGAGGCAAGGATTCTAAGCAGAGGGTGGAGTGGATGGTCCTGATGGAGAATAAACAGATGAAGGAGTGGTACAGGTGCTCTGCAAGGCATTTTTCCAACTGATCCAACGAAGACTTGCAAATTCAAAAACCTAACTACGATGACCTAATCTACTAGCTTCCAGTAAAGAGAATGAACAGAAGTGTGACCCGCAATGAAACCGTGTATTTTAACTCATGCAATTAAGCAAATGAAAGTCTGAACTTGTGACCAACTTTCTACACATGAAAATCAAACACTAGTGATTGCATGGCAAAGCAAAATTAGTGTTTTTGTGGGCAGCAAGGTTATCCTGATCCCAGCTCCAGATCCTACTGAAGGAGAGGTGAAACCAGAGATGTTTGATGACCCTTTTCCTGAAGCTTTTTCTGTTAACAACCTATCAACTAAATTTGAGCACTCAAAAAGTCTTTCTAACCATCAACAGTAACCTAGTTAATTAGCAAACTTTAATCTACTTAACAGAAATGTTTCTTCAAATGCATAAAGAACAACTAACAATACATAGAGGAGGCCTTAGCACTTGGGTTGGGCCCAACCCCAAGAGCTGCAAGCTCCTATAAAGAACTCAGATCTTATGCCAAGTAAAGCTACCTCTCATTATTCAAAAATAACCATCATATGAAAGTTGTACAGCAGTAGCTATAATAAAACAGGCTGAGCAAAATGACAACATTATAGTGCAAAAATAACAATAGTTCCAAAAGTAAACTACGAAGGCTGAGGCCTTCCTACTTATATAATACGAGGGGGCTAGCAACCCTCCTAGATTCAAGGGACTCGGCTATCCCAACTGCTAGTAAACAGTCACTCCTCCAAAAACTACTTGGTTGCCTTTAAAACTCGTTTTGGTGGCCTGTGGAGCTCGGTGTTGAGGGTGGAGATTTCAAGGAAGGCCATTTAATGCGAGAGATAACCTCCCTATGAATCCTCACCTCAAGCTTGGTTGTCAACTGACCCATGATTGCTTGGTTTTGCTCCAAAATTTGTCCAAAAATCCTGAAATAACCGCGTGTTAGCCTCTTAGGTAGAGTGACCACCCTTATTCGTTCAAATAACACAAACATACTAGAAAACATGCATAATCTATGAAAAATGGAGGACTGAACAAGGACAATTAGGAAAAATGAGCCCAATAAGTTACCCAATTTGGGGGCTCATCATCACCCCCCTGCTAAATCAGTTGCTCATCCTCTGAGCAACTAGTCCAGCTCATCATCCTTTATGGCTTTGATCGCCTCCCTCACGTCCCAAGCCTCCGCTGTGATATCCTCTTCATGATCGTGGAATCCTTCCTTCCTTCCCACCTCCTCCCATTGTCTACCTTCCTCCTCTTCCTTCACTCCTTCTAGCAATCCCAAAAGTAAAGGAGGACTAAATTTGAAGCCAATCTGATTGGCTTGCATGTTCTGCATCAACTGTTTGTAGAGGGCTACCCTTGCCAAGGCTTCCCTCATCTTGGTGGGAGAGTGGTATTATTTTATCTTTAGGCTGTGAGGCAGTGTGTTCCACCACCGTGTGCAGGCATGCATGCAGTTTTCACTCAACAATCTCTCCATGTCCTCAAAGTGGGCAATGGATTGAGCCTATTGCTCAATGTATTCTGATAGCTCCTGAGGACTATTGGCCAAGTGCTGGTGGGCGCTTATCACTGCTGAGGGATCATCCGGCTCTGCTCTGATCATGAGAGGCTCACTGAGCTCTCTGCCTATGATATTGCAGACCTCTGCTGCTCTCTTCTCCTCATGGCTCATCCAAGAGGCCATGGCCATAAGCTAGACATCTCTTATCACCGTGTTAGGATCCCATGCGTTCATGTCCGGAAGGGAAAAGTTGTGCAAGTAGAACTCTGATAATTTGGACCTATCCTCAGATGAACTACTGCCACATAGAGCTGCAAACTGATGATAATTTTGGAAAGGGGTGATGCCCCTTTGAGCAAAGGTATTGATTTGAAACTGTAACCATTGGTCCTTGAGGTATAGGGCATAGGATTTGGCAGGCTTCTTGCACTGCAAAGCTTCCATTGCCCAGCTGGCCATGCATGCCAGTTGGGCCTCCTTTTCTTGCAGCTGTTGTTTCAGAGAATGTATCTGCAATTCTTGTTCCTGTAACTGCTGGTTTAGTGCCACAATCTCAGTCTGTGTCCCTTCCTTTCTTTGTTGTTCATAAGGGGTATCTGTGGCTGTTGTGGGCCCCTCCTGTTGTTGTTGCTCTCCCAAGATATGAGGCCTGTCTTCCTTCCTTTGTCCCTGTAATTGTAGTTGTTGTCTAAGCAGCTCATTTTCTTCTTGTACCCTGACCCGCTGGCTGCTCTCCACATGCTGTACTAGAGTCAATTCCCTCCTTGCCTTTTTGAGATGTTCCTCCAGAGGACCTATATCCGCCACACCCTTGGACTTAGCGATTTTCATCCAAGTGTGGGTCCTCACTCTCTCTTCCTCTAGTGCAAGGAAAAGTGGCACTGTGAATTTCTGAGGAATGATCTTTCCAGCCTCCAAGAAGTTATAATAGGAGCCCAAGCTAGGTTGGGGGCTAGGTTCCATAATGTTTTCTACCTTTTCTTCCCTCTGAGGTGATTTAGCTGCCTCACCCTCCATTGCTTCGGTCTCCTTTAGTCTAGCTAGTGTTTCCTGTAGAATAGCCTCAACATCCTATAGAGAGGCCTTGGTGTCCAACATTTTCATCCTCTCCCTCCAGGTGGATGTCTTCGGGCTTCCCCGTTCATAAGTGATGGCCGCCTTGGAGGGGGACCTCTCCCTTGGTGTGGTAGGGGTTTCGACAATGGTGATTGGTTCTTTGGACAGTGGTTGGGGTCTGCCGGTTTTAATTCTTACACTTCTTCTTACGTTGAAGTACAGGGGAGGCTCCCTCTTTCGCTTTTCCTTCTGCTTGGGGGATGTGCTTAGGGTGGCTAGCACAGCTGATGCCTCCCTAGCTAAAATCTCGGGCGATTTCTCCTTTTGCTGCCCTTTCCCCAGACTTCCTATAGAAAGTCCTGTAGTGGCCGTTTTCTGGCTTCCTGTAGAAGCAGTTTTCTGGCTTCCTGTAGAAACAGTCTGCTGGCCTCCTGTAGAACCAGTTTTCCCTGATTTGGCTTGCTTGGCTGGGGGTGCCTTCTCTTTGACTTGTGTTGTGGTTGCCTTGGGTGTGTCTTTACTTGTTTGGACTTTTTCAGTCCTCTCTGCCCGGGTTTGCAACCGCTTCTCCCTTGGCGTTTGTGTTTTTATTTCTCCCACAGCTTTGGCCTCAGTAGCTTGGCCCTTTTCTTGCTTTTCCTCTTGCCTTTCCTGTGGCTTTTCCTGTGATGGTCTGCCCTGGGTTTTCTTACCCTTAGCTTCCTTACCCTTAGGTTTCTTCTCTGCCTCAATATGCTCCTTCTCCTCACTGCTGGATGAAGTGAGTTCCTCGGCCAGAATCCGGATATCATCATCCTTGGTCATATTGCGAAAAATCTCCCAGGAGATAGGGACAGTATAAGTATGGAGGGAATCTTCTACGAGGAGCTTGATAAGCCCATGATGAGCCAGCTGGTCTGGTGTCCCCTCCTTCAGTTTTGTGCCACACTCAATCAATGACTGTAGGAGGAAGTATGGGATGCTCAATTTTTGTTCTGAGGGAAAATCCATCTTATGCCTGAGCTCGGTTAACAAGCGGAAGTGATAACCATACACAATACTAAATCGCCCCTCACAGGTAATATATTTCATAATTTGAAGACTAACCTCACTCCAAAATGGCTGAAGGTTGGCTCTCCGGACCCCATTCTTATCCTCTGAAAACTGTTCTTTTGGTAGGAAGAATTCCTTTTTGGCCTTCTGGCCCAATTTCCTTTCCTCTTTATCCCAGGGTATCCCCAATGGCAACTCCATGACCCGACTAATGAGTTGTGGAGTGAGTTTTAAGGTCAATCCTCTGAAATTTACAGTTGCCAATGTTTTTTATTTGGGCTGTAGGGACCTTAGGAACTCCTCTGTTATTTCATCATCATGACCTCTAATTCTACCACAGAAGGTCATCCACTTTGCACGAGTAAACAGGTCTACCACCTCAGGAGTTTTTCTCAACTTCTTGGAATCTGAGGGTTCCTTTCTGATAAACCCTCTTGGCATGGTGAAAATACCCTATTTTTGGCTTGAGCTCTGGTTAGAATGGAAATTCTGATATGGTTTTCCTCCTCGACTCTGAGGACATGGTTTCTCCACTGTTTATATCTCCCCTTTCACCAATTCTCTGGTTATAATATTGCTGCCACCCAAAACCCGACTTGTCAAAAGGAATTAAGCTCTCACGGACAGAGTGCAAAGCTAATTTTCACACCAACCATATAGTAGTCACAAAAATTTTATATGTGCACAGGTGAGCCTTACAGCGGTTTATCGTTATAATGGGGAGAGTTTGTTAACAGGAACCATGGAGGTGAATATGACACAACACCATTTAAAAGAAATTATGTGTATCATATAAGCAACCCACCATTCTTGACCCACAGGCAGACTGGTTTTAATTTTCCCCACTTCAAATAATCTAGTTCACCACCTTTCAAAAATTAAGCATGGGGATGGCGTGTTCAAACCTACCTTTCTTTGAAATTTCGAATTCCGATGCAACAGACACGGGTTTCTCTACTCGGGAGCTTTCGCTATGCTTCCTGTAGAGCTCCTTTCTGTAGAGAGCTTCTACTACTTCTGGAGGACGTCACGACACTGCTGAGAAAGTTTGGGACGCAAGAAGAGTTTGAATCGGGCTGAGAAACTTGGGCTAACGAACTGCAGAGGAGGAGGATGCTCACGTTGCTGAAAACTGGGGGTAGGCGTGAATGACTGTGGTTAATGTGAGTGCTCTAGCCGAATGATTTTGAAATACGACGCAATTCATGGCGCGGGGGGTGAGGTGTCCAGGCCGAGCCATTAAACAACGTCACGGCCATCATTCCCCAGCGTGTCTCTGACCGCCAATGTCTATCTCCACCATTGCCCGCCGTCATCCCTGTCAGTCCGCCGATTTCACTGCAAATCTGCTGATCTCCCGACTGGACACTTCCCACGTGTCGGCTCCACGTCCTTCTGGCGGAATCGAGCATAACCATGCTCGTTCGGATCCCACGAGGCAATTCTACTGGTTGTGGGTGGCCAGTTGACTGGCCATTGCATTCGTTCAATCTGCCCCATTCACAGATATGCAGTGTTCATAGTATAGCTTATGCAATTTGACGAAATAAGGTTAGGCACTTACCTGGGGTGACCGTGGACATGTTTCACAGGTTTTTGGACATGAAACAATGCCTTTGCTCACTACTGCTTCGTGCACAGGCATTTGAATTCCCTCGTTTAGTGGCTGATGCTGGATGCAAGGCTTCAGGACCCGGTCCTCTAGAGGTGAACGTTGCATGCACAACCCTGTATGTTCTCAGCTATTGAGGAGGTGTTCACATTTACACGGAGCTAGTTGCATGCCTCCTGTGTTGATTTCATCTGCTATTGAGTCCATAGTGTGTATTCCAGGTGGATCAGCTGCTACGAGATTCCTGTAGGACATCCTGTAGCTGCTTCTCCTCCTGGGCTGCATTCTGAAAGGAGCACGGCTATGGTCACGGATGAAGGGTCCTATTGAAGCTTTTGACAGGTAGAGTGTGCGAGCTTTTGAACGCTTGATTTGTCCCTTAGGAAAAAAAATTCACTCTGAGGAAAACATGACTTTTTGCATGACTGTGCAGGAATACGGGACCAAATTGTGGTAATGGTGGTGGAAAGAGATGAAACAGGTGATGGATGGGAGAGAGAGGTGGCTACAGGCCTCATCACCAAACGTCAAGCTTTAAATCCCGTTACAGAATCGATTTTTGCCTGCCCAAGGGTTCTACAGGATGTTTCTTGTAGAAATGCAGAACTTCTTGTAGAAAGCCCTGAAACTTCCTGTAGAAAGCCCTGAACCCGAATGTGTCTAAACCCTGGAAAAAGTGTGTGGCCACGGAGGGAGTGTCGGTGAAGATGCCTAGTAGCTTGGGATGGACCCCTGTCCTTGATTTTCGTGACCCTCTTTATCTACATTATATCCCTGCAACCTCCAATAATTTCAAAGATCAGACCTGTTTTTCTTCTTTTCTTTTTTCCCTTATTTTTACTTTTTTTCTTTTTTTTCTTTTTTTGAGAGACAGTAGGGTTGCCTCTATGAGGTTTTCACCCCCACTATCTGCCCTGGGTGCCTCAAAGAGGTTTTCACCCAAGGATCTTTTTTATTCCATTTCTTTATTTTCTGAGAGACAGCTGGGGTGCCTCCCTGAGGTTTTCACCCTCACTGCCTGCCCTGGCCGCCTCAAAGAGGTTTTTGTCTAGGGATATTTTTATTCCTCTTTTTTTTTTGATGATCAAGGTGTGGCCAGAATAGAGGCAGAACCCTGCTCTATTACCAGCACTAATTTTTCCACAGTTTCAATGAATTCCTGCCTCAAGAGGGGTTTCTTGTAGATTTTCAGTCGATGCCCATTGACAAGCATGGGGATGGCCTCTTCATCAATGGTCCTAATAAGGACTGAACCATTGTCGTTACATTTCTCCACTGTATATGGTCCTAACCACCTTGTCCTCAGCTTCCCTTTGAAATCCTTGTGTCTTGAGTCATACAACAATGCCCAATCTCCCGGCTGGAATTGATTCTCATTAAGGTGCCGGTCATGCCATATCTTCCTCTGGAGTTGAAATACCTCTGAGTGGAGAAGGGCCTGCATCCTTTGTTCATCTAATCCATTCAGCTGCAATAATCTTTCATGTTGAGCATGGCTGAGATCTAGGTCCAGCTGAGCTGCCACCCTCAATGTATTGTACTCGAACTCTATGGACAGCAAAGCTTTCTTCTCGTAGACTAGCTCATAAGGTGTGAAACCGGTTGTGGTCTTCCAAGTGGTGTTGTACGCCCAGGTGGCCTCAACCAGGCAATCTGCCCAATCCTTTCTGCTGCTGCTCACAACCTTAGTCAAAATCCCTTCCAATGCTCGATTAGTGACTTCCACCTGCCCATTTACTTGAGGATGATAGGGGTGGAAGTCTTGTGCTTGATCTTGTGATGAGCGAGAAAATATTCAATCAGGTTGGAGGTGAACTGGCTTCCTTGATTTGTGACTAACTCTCTTGGGTAGCCAAACTTGTAGAAGATATTTTCCCTTAGAAACTCAGCCACCTTTTCTTCTGTTGCTGCTTTGATTGCCTTCGTTTTTGCCCACTTGGTCAGATAGTCGGTGCACACAATGATGTAAGACTATTGCTTTGAAGGAGGGTTGATAGGACCCAAAATCCATGCCCCACTTCTCAAATGGCTCGAAGGTCACTTGGGGTTGGAGAGGCATTTCATCTATTGGAGTCGGTTTCCCCATCCTTTGAAATCAGTCACATTGGCTGATGTATCTTCTAACATCTTGATGAAGAGTAGGCCAATAGTAGCCTGCCTGTAGAATTTTGCAGGCAGTCATTTTTGCTGCAAAGTGGCCTCCACAAGGTCTATCATGATAGGTTAGGAGGATGTCAAATACTTCCTCCTCTCTAACACAACATCTCAAGATCTGATCTGGGCCAAGTTTAAACAGGTCGCCCCCGATCCAAGTCAAGTGAATGGGGCACTCTTCCTTACAATTCTGCTCTTCTCCCTTGAGGATAGATGCGGAGGGAACTGTGCTGAGACCAAGTAATTTTCTATGTCAGAAAACTATGAAGAGAGTACCGAGATAGCAAATAGATGTTCATCTGGCATCTGGTCATCCACGGTTCCTTCTTCACCTGTAGGAAAGTCCAATCTAGACAAGAAGTCAGCAACAACATTTTCCTTATCCGGCTTGTCGACAATCATCAAATCAAATTGTTGTAACAAAAGTAACCATCTAATAATATGAGCATTGACATCAGGCTTATTCATTAAGTATCTAATCGCAGCATGATCAGTGTGCACAAATGTTTGATAACTGGTGATGTAGTGTCTGAACTTGTTTAGGGAATGGACTACAGCTAGGAACTCTTTCTTGGTTACAGTATAGTTCATTTCTACCTTGGACAGGTTTTTGCTAACGAAGTATATGGCATATGGGAGTTTCTCCTCAACTTGTCCTAAGGCTGCCCCTATGGCTTTGTTCGAGGCATCAGTGTGGATGTGGAAAGGTAGGGCCTAGTTTGGACCTCTCAAGATCGCGGCGGACACCAGCTTATCTTTCAATTCGTCCAGTGCCCCTTGACAGTTGTCAGTCCATTTAAACTCAACATCTTTCCCTAAGAGTCCAAACAAAGGCGAGGCTAGCTTACTGAAGTCTTTAATGAATCTTTGATAATATCCTACTAAGCCTAGGAAGCTCCAAACATCTCTTACCTTTTAAGGAGGTGGGACATTTTGGATGAGAGCAATTTTATTAGGGTCCACCTATAATCCTTGTCGAGAAATGGTATGACCTAGCACGGTCACTTCAGTCATCAAGAATTCACATTTTTCAGGACTGAGGGACAGGTTCATCTCAATGCACTTGGTTAGAACTTTTCCCAGATTGGTCAATGCTTCTTGGAAGTTGGACCCATAAGGAGTGAAGTCATCCATATAGATTTCTACCGAATCATGGACCAACTCAGAAAAGATGCTCAATACTGCTCTCTGGAAAGTGGCAGGAGCGTTGCATAGCCCAATGGGAAGGACTCGATAGGCAAAGGTACCCCATGGACAAGTGAAGGTGGTTTTATCTTGGTCCTCCGGGCTTATTTGGATCTCGTTATACCCGTTGAATCCATATAGGAAAGAGAAGAACTTCTTCCCTGCCAGTCCATCCAACACCTGATCTATGAAAGGCAAAGGGAAATGGTTTTTCTTAGTGGCTTTGTTAATTTCTCGGTAATCTACATAGATTCTCCACTTCCCGTTCTTCTTGGGCACCAGCACTAGAGGCGAGACCCACTCACTATTGGAGATAGGATAGATGAATCCTGCATCCAATAATTTTTGCAATTATTCTTTGACAATGTCCTTAAGGGCTGGGTTCATTCTCCTCTGAGGCTGCCTGACCGGTTTACAATCTTCTTTAATGTAGATGTGATGGGTACAGACCAAGGGATGGACTCCTTTCATCTCCTTATAGCTCCAGGCGAAAGCATCTAAATGATCATTCAATAAGCTACACAGCTCCTTCTCCTGGGAAGGAGATAGGGAGGAGCTAACCTTTAAAGTTCTTCCGGGACCAAATTCCACATTCTTAACTCTGGGAGAGTTTGGATCAGTCACACAGAGGTCCACTAAGGTGCTGGCTTGGGTGTCGTCCACCAATTCCTCTAAGGATAGTGCACTGGGAGGTGGATTTTGAATCAAAGTCTCAATCAAATCATCCTTAGTTTGAGGACCTCCCCTAGTGGTTTCTATTGTGCACAAGGGTGCAGAGTAGACCTCATCCTCATCTCCTTCTTCCAACCAGAGCGGTAAGTCATGTTATAGCAGAGGCTGGGCAGGAGGGTATAGGACTAGCTGTTTGGATATAGGACCATTTTTGATTGTCATGTTTCCAGCTCGGCAACTGATATAAGCATCTGTAGTGGCTAACCAAGGCCTTCCCAAAATGAGGTGGTATCTAGTAAGCTTTGCCTTTGGTTGAAGGACCAAGAAGTCCGTAGGGCACTCCCAAGAGTCAACAGAGATCAAGACATCTTCCACAATCCCTTCGGGAGTCACGGTGGAGCGATCTGCCAACTACAGGACTGTCGAGGTCTTCCTTAAGGAATTCTGAAGGTTGAGTTTAAGCATGGTGTCCCTGATCATCACATTAATGGCAGCCCCTAGATCAATCAAGGTATGGGGGATAATGGTGCCATTGATGTGGACATCAACTATAGGACTCCTAGGGTCCAAATACTTTGGACAAATTACTTGCCCCAACATTAGACCAGACAGTTGTCCTATGACATTGATAGTCGAGGCATCTCTCTTTCTCCTACCTGGGTGCCTGAAACACTTCTCCTTAATCAATTTGTTGTATATCAGTACACCTTTGATGGCCTGGAGAAGGGCTATTTTCACACACAACTGTTTCAGTTCTCCTAGAAGTTCAGTCTCCTCTGGGTTTGGTTGCGTGGTTACTGTTAGTCACTCAAGAAAGGGTGGAATGGCTTTGGGTTCACTTTCCTGTTTCTCTTCCTCGTCCTCTCGGGGAGGAGGTTGGTGATCTAGAAGGGTCTTTCTAGATCGCAATTTTATCTCCTATATCTCCACAGCATAGGTAGGACATGTTGTCTCCCCAATCTATACCTGGTGGGCTTGTCAGTTGTTGGGGTTCAGGTTCGGTTGGGCAGGCATCTAGGGTTGTCTTGGAGGAGCAGGAGTTAATGGTTGTGGTTGAGCCGGTGGTGGAGGCAGAATGGCGGGAGGAGGGTTTTATTGGGGCCTCCACCCCGGTTGAGGTGCATTCCACTGAGGCTGTGGCTGGACATGTGAGTGAAACAAATGAGCAGTGGGTTGAGTATGGTATTGAGGTGCATAAGACCATGGAGGAGGTGCAGACTAGGAAGGATGAGCAGGGGAACCCCAAGAAGGCATATGAGCAGATTGGTTGGGGCTATAATAAGCTCGGGATGTCCCTTGCATCCCCTGCTGGTAAGGTCTGGGTCCATGCGGTCTCCTTTGGTTGAGGATGTAGAGAGGTTCAGTGGGTGCCTCAATCCCTTGGTACATGGCTTTGAATCTGGGCAAGGTTGGGCATTGGTTTGTGGGGTGGTCCTCCTCACAAACGAAACATACCTCTACTGAGTGCAATGGACACTCGTTCTTAGGGTGCTTCCTCGTACATCTGGGACAGAAGATGGCCAAAGCCCTCTCAACTTCCTCTTTCTTTTGTTGGATTCGGAAAGTATCAAGTTGCATGGCAATGGTCTGTCTCATCTAACTTTTGAGGTCTTCCATCTAATTAGCAAACTCATGCTTGGAGAAGGTAGTACTAGCTAAAAGTGGATTCCCCCTACCTATTTTCCGGGCTGCCCTAGAGTGGTTTCTAAACACAGTATTTATGTCCTCATAAGGTAGTTGGTAAATATCTCCTCCAGCTAGCATGTGAAGGGTATCTAGAAGGTCTTCAGGGACTCCTCGGAGCAGAACCAAATTTAGAGATTCAGGGTCAAGTGTGCACCTGGCCTGTTTATAGCTAAGTTGGAACCTTTCCTCGTAGTCCTCTAAAGACTCATCATTTCTCATGGTCATTCGAAAGATTTCTCCCTTGGTTTCCTTTGACCTATAGTAATCCCGGTATTTGTTGTTAAAGGCTTGCTGCATCTGAGCCCAAGTAGTGATATTGTTTCCAGGTAACCCCATGAACCAGTGTAATTCTTCATCCTTGAGGGTAGAGGGAAAGAGTTTCAACTTTTGCTCATCTTCTGTATAGTCATAATTTTGACAAAGGACAACAAACTCAAACACGAAGGTATCAAGGTCTTCACTGGTTAATCCATGGAAATGAGGTAAGGCTGAGGGACTTATGTTCTTCATTTTCATGTCCCCATTAGTCTCTCGGATGGGGAAGGTACCTTCTATTCTCTCATCATCGTCTCTACCATTTCTGTTGTCAGCCATAGTCTCAAAAGGAATGTTTTCTTGCTCTTCTTCTGTTATAGGATCTTCGTATATCTCAGGAGGTTCACCTATAGGTTCTTCTGGATCACTGCCACCAAAGAAGAGAGAAGGGTGACTCAGTGAAGTGGTGGGGGTGTTGGGTAGGAATTTTCCGGTATTATCTCTGTTCCTACGAGGCATGAAAGGACTTTTGGTTGCTTTTTATTTTTTTTCTCTGCTTGTACCTGCAAGACTGAAATAGATGGAATTGCAACTAACTAAAATCTATCTTCCAGAAATGGAAATGCGGAATTGAAATGAAAGCAGGAAAAGACTAATCTATTTTGCTGAAATCAAATTGCGAGAAGGAAATACTAGACTACGCTTGCAAAATTGAAATTCTATTTTACGCTTGCAAAATTGAAATTCTATTTTATGCTTGCAGAATTGAAAGGTTAATCTACGAAAGCAGGAAATGTCTAATTTACTTTTGCAAAAATGAAATTGCAGAATGGAAATGAAATAAACTACTTAGCAGAAGGCGAGAGTAGGAAAATAGAAGAAAAGCAGCAATCACAAATACTCTGACGCTTCCCCGACAATGGTGCCAAAAAGAGGTGGTGAGCTCCAGTATTGCAACAATAATGCTACAACTCCTGGGACTCCCTTCTTTACTTTTATCAACCTGGTAGTTCATAACACACTTGGAAGCGACAGTCCTGTATGCACAAGTACTAGCTATTGCCGCAAATGTCACTTGGTCAGTTGGCACAAGTCAGCTAGGGGCTTAAGCCAACTTCTATGAGCTCTGAGAAGAAGCTTTTTAACTGATGGATGAAAGCTAACTTAAAGAAGGTTGATCTATTTGCAGAAAGAAACTGGAAAGCTAAGAGGAAACGTAAACCCTAGCAAACCCTAATTCTACCAGCTAACCCTACCGATGCAAGAAAGAGTATGTAAGCTACTAAAGGAGATGCCATTGATTTCTAGAAAGGTAAATACATGCATCTAAGCTACTTCTACAGTAACATCTGGAAAAAACATCTTTTTGTATTTTTGAATAAGTTGCCAGAGTTATTATGCATACGATTTGACTATTTTTGGGCTGTGCAGAGGTGGATGGGCAAGAGGAAATTCTTGGAGGAGGTCAAGAAGGTTTAGAGAGGGCCTAAGGGGTCCCTAACACCCTTCCATAGAGTTTCACTGAGTTTGGCTATCAAGAAACCTCATTCGTGAGCCTCTACAGGAAGTTTGCAGGGGTTCTATAGGATGTTTGTGATTTTCTATAGGATGTCTGTAACTTTCTACAGGATGTTCAGAAATGAGGTTTTTAGTGGATGAATGGAGAGGGAAAGGTGAAGGAGTGAGTGTGGAGGTAGGGTGAGGGCTGGAGATGGTCTAGGACTCGGTGGATGGAGTTGTGGATAGGTGTGGATGGCTGGATTTGGTTCAGGGAAGATTGAAGCAATGTTATACAAAAAACTAGGGTTATGGGGGAAAATGGTGAACGGGAGGCAAGGATTCTAAGCAGAGGGTGGAGTGGATGGTGCTGATAGAGAATAAACAGATGAAGGAGTGGTACAGGTGCTCTGCGAGGTGTTTTTCCAACTGATCCAACGAAGACTTGTAAATTCAAAAACCTAACTACGATGACCTAATCTACTAGCTGCCAGTAAAGAGAATGAACAGAAGTGTGACCCACAATGAAACCATGTACTTTAACTCATGCAACTAAGCAAACAAAAGTCTGAACTTGTAACCAACTTTCTACACATGAAAATCAAACACTTGTGATTGCATGGCAAAGCAAAATCACTGTTTTTATGGGCAGAAAAGTTATTCTGATCCCAACTCTAGATCCTACTGAAGGAGAGGTGAAACCAGAGATGTTTGATGGCCCTTTTCTTGAATATTTTTCTGTTAACAACCTATCAACTAAATCTGAGCACTCAAAAAGTCTTTCTAACCATTAACAGTGAGCTAGTTAATCAACAAACTTTAATCTACTTAACAGAAATGTTTTTGCAAATGCATAAAGAACAAATAACAATACATAGAGGAGGCCTTAGCACTCAGGTTGGGCCCAACCCCAAGAGCTGCAGGCTCCTATAAAGAACTCAGATCTTATGCCAAGTAAAGCTGCCTCTCATTATTCAAAAATAACCATCATATGAAAGTTGTACAGCAGTAGCTATAATAAAACAGGCTGAGCAAAATGACAACATTATAGTGCAAAAATAACAATAGTTCCAAAAGTAAACTACGAAGGCTGAGGCATTCCTACTTATACAATACGAGGGGGCTAGCAGCCCTCCTAGATTCAAGGGACTTGGCTATCTCAATTGCTAGTAAACAGTCACTCCTCCAAAAACTGCTTGGCTGCCTTTAAAACTTGTTTTGGTGGCCTGTGGAGCTCGGTGTTGAGGGTGGAGATTTCAAGGAAGGCCATTTAATGCAAGAGACAACCTCCCTACGAATCCTCACCTCAAGCTTAGCTGTCAGCTGACCCATGATTGCTTGGTTTTGCTCCAAAATTTGTCCAAAAATCCTGAAATAACCACGTGTTAGCCTCCTAGGTAGAGTGACCACCCTTATTCGTTCAAATAACACAAACATACTAGAAAACATCATAATCTATGAAAGATGGAGGACTGAACAAGGACAATTAGGCAAAATGAGCCCAATAAGTTACCCAATTTGGGGGCTCATCAATAACATCCCACTAAGGAGGACATATATTTTATCATTGGCCTATCTAGGAGAGGGGATGTTTTTTCCTAGTTCCTTGATATCCCCATTGGTCTTGTAGTAGAGATTCAATCATCTAATCTCATATATATGTTGGGGATCAAGTAGTTTCCCTAATGGATTTTCCGGTGTTTGGTGGACAATTATAGATCTCTTCTTTTGGTGTAGAGGAGGTTGGGTGCCTCTCACTATTAGTGACTACCATTTCACACTCTACCATTAGTTTCCCTCTTTTGTTTTATATTGATTCTATGGTGCATAGGCCATGATATATTAAATAGCTTGCCATTTTTTTGTGGTATTTTTGTATATATTAAGATAGATGTCATGGTATGATACATCAAAGGATGAATTTCCCTTTTTCCTCAGAGTTGTTTTTGTTTATTTTTTGAAAGGATTCTAGAGATGAGGCTTAGTTTTGACTGTCACCCTCTTAGGATGATGACTGAAGTAAAAATACACATGTGGGGTGAAATAATTCCCAAGAGGGGCCAACCGGAGTATCCGTGTGGGATTTCCTATGACGCACTAGGGCTAGTAGCTAGTGACACTAACCACATGTTTGTCATGGTGTCATATCCTTACATAGGGATGGATTCACGATAATGTCCCAACATATTCTTCATATAGGATGGGTCAACAGATTATAGAGATAATATTAGTGTTTTCTAAATTAATCTTGTTTCATTTTATTGTCTTAATTAATTAGAATAACATTTATTCTAGCATGTTCTTTAACATGTTTTATTAAATTGTTTAATGAAATTATCTAATTATTGTTTTGTACTATATATTTTGTAGATATTGGCCCAGTCATTGAGGACATGTCTGATCCCCCACTGGATGTGAATGTGGAGATGACCAAGGTCGTGGTAGGTGAGGGATGTTCTCTGATGCAGATACCCATGAACATGTAGCCATATAGGCCTGATATTAGATTCAAGATAAAGTTGGGTGACCGACTCTCTACACTTTTTTTTGAGGAGGGAGTCTTCCCTATGAAAATTTGTGATATCAGGGTAGATCCTAGGATCTTGGAGCCTTAGAGGTACTTGTTGCATGATATGATGAGTCTTATACATCATAACATCGGAGGTACCAGGACACTAGAAGCAAGGAGGGATGACCACACAGATACGTTATCTTTAGCCAGTGTTACCCCATGTAATGATGATCAAGGTAGTGTTCCTTCTGGTAGTAATCCACCTCCTCCTCCTTTACCTCACCCATTGTTTGTTTATCCTCAGAGAGTAGACCAACCACCTCCTCCTCCACCTCCTAATTCAACTCTTGAGGTAGTTTCCCATCCATCATCTTCTACTATAGACCATGCCTCGACTAGTACTATTATTTTAGATATGTTTGTCACATCGGTTGGACCACTAGATATTTTATAATGTAATTATTTAACTATATATATATATATATATATATATATATATATATATGGCGGATTTTTCTATTCATGTTGATGTACTTATTTATATGTTGGTGTTTATTTCTATATTGCATGTCATGGTAAACTTGTTGATTTAATGTGCTTTGAGATATATGTGTATGTTATAGAAGTTATTTGACATGATATGTATATTTGAGGATGTGTGTGGTCATGATGTTAGACAATGCTTTTGTTTTGTTAGATGTCATCATGATGATGATGCCTTGTTAGATTATTAGATTGTGTGCTAGCTAATGATGTGTGCTAGGGCTGTATATAATTAGATAATGTTAGAAAATTTGAATGTGTATTTTAGATGATGTTTATGTCTATTATATGGTTATCATAATGATGTTATTTTTTATGAAATGATAATTATTATAGATTATGTATTGGTGAAATTGTATTGAAATTTCATATATGAAATTACATGCAAAAATGCTTCCTTTAAATAAAAATATGCAAAGATAGTTTTCTAAATTACAATTTTTAGTTGAAACTATAATTGTAAAATTACCATAAATATTTTTCTATCATATATATAGTTCATACATATTCATTATAGCTAAATTCGTTTTCGAAAAACAATTACATATGAACAAATGTTATTTTCCATTGTATTATTTACTCTTTTTGAATAGACTCTTCTACCCTAAAAATTGTTATTATAAAAAAAATTGATCTCCAATCATAAGCATTCTATTTGAAATAAAATTTTATAGATGATAATCTTCCTTTTTGTTTCTTTTGTCATTATTTAGTAAGTTTATTTCTATCAAATTTTTAAATTACTTCATTAATTGTGGTTTTAGTCAACGTAGCGGGCGTAATTTAAATGTTTCCAAAAGCAATGATAAAAGTATGTAAACTAACAAACAACTATGTTTAAAGTCAAATTATCACAAAATACAAATTAAACTTATCACGAACTTATAATTAAAAAAATATGCTAAAATTTTAAATTTTAAATTATAAATTACACAATTTGAAATACTTAGTTTTAAATGTAAAAACATTTCCACTGGAAAAATAAAAACATGTAAAATTGTTTATGAATCTTACCAATTATATAAAATGCCAACAAGATTAATAAGAAACAATATAATTAGCGAAATAAAGAAAACAAAAACATAGAACAATAGTATAAATGATGAAATGGCACAAGTACATATCACACTTTGTTCTCATCACCCTGATTATCTTCCTCGCATGGCATGATAAAATTATTGTTCTCAAAAGTATTTTTGATCTAGGGTGATGTCTTTATACAAACTACTGATCTCTATACAACACATCTGGATAAAAAAAAATACCTCGTTGCAGTGTTTGGGTAAGCTCCTCTCATCTTATTTTTTCATCCCTTTTGTCATCCCAAATCGCCACACCTGGTGTGTTGTTAGTCTGCTTCATGTACTCACAGACATAATAGAAAAACTCATATGATATGTACCACTCTGCTATATACCCCGTGAGTTTTTTCGTTTGTCGAACAAAACCTTTCAATTGATTGATGTACATGTCTAAGGAGAACATCCAATGAGAAAAAACCACCCCAACTAATTCAGCGTCATCTACTAGGTGAATTAGAAGATGAGCCTGCAAGTTCATGAAACTCATCGATAGTTCCTTCTCAAACATACAAACAATCTTAGCAATCTCTTGATGCCACCATGGAATGATAGCAATATGAACCTCCTTTGATTTGATCCAACGTACAAATGAATATAAGTTAGATATGGCATGCCATAGGTCTTGGTGGAACTCATGGTTCACACCCTCATGCATAAGAAGAGGATAATGAAAATACAAAGCAAACACATACAAAAATTAATTATAAATTATCCCACGACATAAAAACAATAAAAAAAATTAATAATATCATGTTCTTAACATACACACTCTTAGAAGGTTCAAATGGTCATGTAATTTCAACCTCAACAAATGGTCTTCCACAATGAAGCAACGCCATAGATAAGACCCATATAAAGAAGGCACACTCACACCTATTATAACTTTCGTTACCAAAAAAGTTCATCTTTCCTTAAAACCCATGGGACATAACCTTCTTTGAAAGACCATTAGAGACCAACCCCTCCACTTATTTCTTCTCTTGGCGAATGTTTCTTTATATTTTTTTAAGAAATAAGATAGATTATCTCCTAACAACTAATGTGTCACTTTGTTTCAATGATATGTCCCTCTATAAAGAAGATTAAACATTTTTAAATATATGCATGGGATCTAGTAAGCATGAAATATTAAGATTCTCCCAATATGGGAGCTCATAAAAGAAAATTTTCATTTTCATCCCAATGGGAAATTTGTCAACATAAGTGTTGAAGAATTCTAGAACATCAAACATAGGTTCCCCATTTGAATCAAACATTTCTATTGATCTGGATTCTCTCCACTATCGAGATTAACCACGATCTTTTACTTTTCGGATGTTAGCGGAACTGCATGTGAAAGAGTATGAAAAACCACATGTGCATACATTAAAGAAGAGGAAACACAATGAAAACCATCAAACCAAAGAACACACACAAGTTGATAATGAAGTTTACCCAGTGTGGGCTACGTCTCTAGGCCCGGTGTTGCGAGTGTGGAGGCTGCTTCATTAGATGCTACAAGATGATGATAAGTACGTGGTGTATTCTTTATCATTATAGGGATAAACTCCCTCAACTAGAGTGCCATGTCTCTCCACGAGACGTTTTCCTATAGGAACTGTCACCCATATGCGTCCTCCTTTTATATGACAAGACAAAAAAATCTCAGATGATGTGGCATACAATTATTCTTCAACAATATGGTAAACAATGATCTAAACAAAATCATTATCTCAACAAATAATATGAAAGACATGGCATCACTACATCATATACCTCCACTTATGGGGATGGACTGAAAATTCACAACTTTATTGAAGAAATGGATTGCACTATTGAATTCGTGGTGTGAATTAAGGTGAAATGATTGTAAACTCGACGCATTTCTGACATGTCAAAATACGGCCCTCAGGAATCTCAAAGCATCCCCAAAGATTCCTTCTCATTGGTTGACTAGAATTCTACTACTCAGATCACAAATCTCACTTTGCCACTATGCTCCTTGCAAAAAAAGGATTAAAATGAGTATAAAATCAGCCTGGTTCTGAAACTGTCAAAATTCGGCCCTTATGGAATCTTTTAGATTCCTCGTGATTCCACAAAGATTCCTCTCCACAAGTTGGCTCAAGATTTGTTTCTTAGATCAGAAAATTGATCCTGTCATCAAATTCCTGATGAAATTCGGGTTCATTTGAGTATAAAGTTGGCATGATTTTGTCATTGTGAGAATTTGACTCTGAGGGAACCTAAAGATTCCTCAAGCATCAAAGAATATTCCTTTGAAGATTCCCTGAGAATTTTCCTCGAAATTTGTGCCACCAGAGTTCTTCCCTAGTCATCGTCCCCATATGTCAGGGATCTTCACCTAGATGGATGTTCTCATTGTTTCGTTCAACCTTTTCTTTCCCCCATCGAATGGTAAAATTAGGTTCATATAGTATTTGGTGGGCATAGCTTTAAAAGCTCATGCATTAGTGCCATGGTGTGGGTTAAAAATGGATGGGTGTAGTTCCAGGGGTTAAGCCTATGGGCCTCCCTCGTTATAGTTATTAGTGTGTTTGAAACGTTGGTGACATGTATATTTTTGGTGCATTTTGAAATGGGTAGCAATGTATTAACCAAGGGCCTTTTATATTGGGGCACATTGGTTTTGGTGGTTTATGGGGCCGCTGCGTGGGGTGGGCTAGCCACTAGCCTGTGCGGGTTCAAGTCCCACCGTCCCGTGTGTTATGCAGTCATATATATAATATATATTGCTGGTGGTTTGGTGGGTCTTGATCATCCGCCAACCTATTTCATATGTATATATTTGATATAACAGTGGAGTGGGGTGGTGGGGGTGGTGGCCTGCCACCCCCTTTTCATATATATATATATATATATATATATATATATAACAAACTGTTCAAAATTTTGCCGCCAAAATTTTGGGGTCACTGACAAACTTAACGAGGCGACAAATTTTCCCATTCCAACCGCTAGAATCCATCACCGACAAGTGCCAAATTGTTCCTTCATTATTGGATTCCAAATTTAGTGGCTTCCACCAAATTTAGTTGGACCTCCATTTTTAGTAGACCTCCAAATTTAAATGGCGCCCCTTCAAAACTTACCGAATGGGCCTAGTTTGACCAAAACTTTATTTGTCCATAAATTTCACGTACAAACTCAGATTGAGGTGTCATTTGTGTCATTGGAAAGCTTGAGACAAGCTCTTCGATTGGACCCTTGTTTCATTGTAATGCAATAACTTTTATTTTTGATATTTTCCTGAGCCCTCAAGGATCTTTGAGTGTCTCTAGAGTTGACTAGATCATTCCTCCCCACTGAGGATATTTTGGTCCTCCAAAAGCATGAACATAATATGCATCTGTTGTGTTACATTTTCTGAACAACAAGTGTTGTAATAGACTACACTTCCTTCCCCTTCACCCTTTTTCTTCGAAGCCATCAATGATGAACTGACACCTTCATTCTCTACAGACCTACAATACAATATTTTCAAACTACATGTTCAATTACATGACCAATCATGACCCAAGCATCCCCATACTTCCAAGAGTTTATAACACACTCCTTGTTCAAGTTTACATCATAATGGAAACCAATACCCCAGCTATCAACAAAAGTAAGAAAACATCATTGTTGCTTTAATAATATCTGCATACATTATAATCGACAGAAGTTCAAGATAGATTTTCCCGATTAATAATATTTGCATACATTATATCTACCATGCATGCCATCCTTACAAGCCCCTCATTGACATCTCTATTTTTTCTCCATTCTCCTTATTGTTGCACATTCAATCTCCACATCATTCACATTCACAATTCACATCAGCAAGAAGACTGCTATGATACCAAACTTGATTCAGATTCTCTCCACTACTCGGATTAACCAAGATCTTTTAATTTTGTGATGTTAGAAAATTTTCATGTGAATAAGTATGAAAATCCACATGTTCATACTTTAAACAAGAGGAAACATAATGACAACCATCAAATCAGAGAACACACATAAGTTGATAACGAAGGTCACCCACTGTGGGTTACGTCCTCGGGCTCGTTGTGAAGAGTGGGGAGGTTGCTTCATTAAATGATGCAATATGATGATAAATACATGGTTTATTATTTATCATTACAAGGATAAACTACCTCAATGAGAGTGTCATATCTCTCCACGAGACGTTCTCGTATAGGAGCTCTCACTCATATGGGTCCTCCTTTTGCATGACAAAATAAAAAATTCTCACATGACTTGGCATACAAGAATCCTTCAATAGAATGGGAAAAAATGATCTAAAAAAGAACATCATTTCAAAAAATCAAAAGAAAGACATGGCATGACTACATCATATATCTCCACTTCCCAAGATGGCTTGAAAATGCACATATATGCTAAAGAAATGGATTGCACCATTGAACTCGTGGTGGGAAATTGTGTCAAATGACTGTAAACTTGACCCCTTTCTGACACCATCAACATACAGATCCTCATGAATCTCAAATATTCCCCAAAGATTTCTTCTTTCTGGTTGACTGGAATTTTTCTGCTCATATCACAAATCTCACTTCGCCGCAATGATCCTTAAGAAATATTGAGTAAAATGAGTAAAAAGTCGGCCTAGTTCTGAAACTGTCAAAATTCGGCCCTTAGGGGATCTTTTAGATTCCTTATGATTCCACAAAGATTCCTCTCTACAAGTTGATTGAAGATATGTTACCGATATCGGAAAATGGATCCCAAAATTAGATTCCTCATGAAGTTCTGGTTCATTTGAGTACAATGTTGGCATGATTTGTTAGTGTGAAAATATGGCCCCTGGGGAATGTAAAGATTCCTCAAGAATCAAAGAATATTCCTGCAAACATTCCTTGAGAATATATCTTGAAATTCATGTCGGTAGAGTTCCGCTATGGTCATGGTTCTCATACATCAAGGTTTTGCACCTCAGCGGATGTGTTCACTATTTCGTTTGACCTTTTCTTTCTCTCATCGAATGGTAAAATTGGGTTCATATAGTATTTGGTGGGAGGAGCTTTCAAAGCTCATGCATTGGCACCACGGTGGGGGTTAAAAATGTTTTGGTCAATGACTTAGGGTGAAGCCCACAAGCCTCCCCCATCCCAATTTTTGGCACATTTTAAACGTTAGCGACATGTATATTTTTGGTGTGTTTTGAAATGGGTAGCGGTTAATTAACGTGGCCCGTTTATATCGCGGCACATTGTTTTTGGTAGTTTATGTGGGTCGGCCATAGGTCGACGTGCGTTCAAGTCTCACTAGCCCTGTGTGTTATTTAATCATATGTATAATATATATTGGTCGTGGGTTGGAGAGGTTTGACCACCCCTTTTTTTTAACAATTCTTTTTTTTCTTTTTTATAAAAAAAATGTTCAAAAATTTGTTGCCCGATTTTTGGGGTAGCTGGAAAAATTAATGATGGGACAAATTTTCCCATTCCAGCTTCTGGAATCCATCGTTGATAAGTGCCAAATTTTTTCCTCATTAGTGGCTTCCAAATTTAGCAGCTTCTACCGAATTTTCTCGAACCTTCAATTTTATTTTGCGTCCCAGCCAAATTTATCCCATGGGCTTAGTTTGACAAAAACTTTGACTGACCATAACTTACACATACAAACTTGAGTTGAGGTGTCATTTGCACCATTGGAAAGCTTTCGATGAACCCTTTGATCTGACCTTGGTTTCCTTATAATCCATGGAATTTTATTTTTCATCTTTTCCTGAGCCCTCTAGCATCTTTGAGTGCCTTTGGAGCCACCTCGATCATTCCTCCCCAGTGAGGAGATTTTGGTCCTTCAAAAGCATGAAAATAATCTATATATGTTGTATTACATTATCTGCACAACAAGTGTCCTGAAAAGACACAGTTCCTTCTCTTTCACCCTTGTTCTTCAGAGCCGTAAGTGATGAATCGACATCGACATCGACATCCTCTACAAACTTGTAGTATAATCTTTTCAAACTACATGTTCAATTACGTGATCAATCATGACCCAAGCATCCACATACTTTCCAAGAGTTTATAACACACACTCTCTGGTCAAGTTTACATCATAATAGAAGCCAATACCCCAACTATCAACAAAAGGCCAAAAACATCATCATTTCTCTAATAAACAATGGAAAACACATCATATTTTATACAATTATATTGCAACACATGATTTACAAAATGTGGCCATGACAAGCTACTATATCTAGTAAAACCATCTCTTACTCAAAAAAGTGAATGGGTCATCTCCCTGTGGCTAATTCTCTTGTTGAACTACTTTTCCAATTGGTCCTACATAGGTGCTTTTTCCTTCAGATGCTACTCTAGATGGAGCCTCCAACATGTGGCTCTTTGATGTCCACTATTGTTGCAATGACTGAAAAATGTTTTCTTCCTCCATACCTGCTTAACATTGTTCCTTCCTTGATGTGGCGAAGGCCTTTCACATTATGTTCTCTTTCATAGGAAATAGTTAATTACAACTTGGTCTAGTATAGAGTTAGGTATAGAGTTAGGTAAAGTGTGTTTCTTTACCGTTGTACATTTTGTATCTTACAATCCGATGGTTCATTCTCTCCTTGGTATTACCGACACTTGATCTGTGGCTTGACACCCGATTGGTCCATGATTTCTATTTAAAGCGCATGGAGGGTCATTTGTAGGGTAATCCATGTATGAGAGAAACATATGTAAATTTTCATTCTTTTATTAATAAATTGCCTGAAGTGGCCGCATTGGCTCAGGCCGTGGACTGTTTCCCTCTTTGAGGGTTTTAACCACGTCAAAAATACTGGTGTATTGATCTGTGATCTGGTTGTGAGCAGTGTCCTTTGGTTTTCTGTCTGAGGAACTTACCCTGTAAATTCCTACATGGTATCAGAGCTATTTGAGGGCCGCGTCCGTTGGTGATCCAAATCTGAAGCCGGTAGAACTGCATCCGACTGCTGTTTCCTAGATCTGCTATTTCTGACTGCTTTCGGGCCGAGAGGACTGCTCTGTTGTGTTGGGAGCATTTGTTCCAGTGAGGAACCCCTTTCGTTTCACGCGAAAAGGTTTCCGGTAGCCCTAGCTGTGTCATTTTTAAGATCTGGAGGTATACAGTGTTTATTTGCAGTTTACTGTTATTTTCTCTCTGTTTATTTCGGTTTCGGTTTATTTAGCTTTTTTTATTACCAGATCTATACCTTTCATTTCTGCGTATGCTCTTTGCCCTGCGAATCTGTGCGATTTGGGCAAATCAGAAATAGAAAGGAAGGATTTTTCTCATGCATATGCTCTTTTCCCTGCGCCTTAGGGTGATCTCGGAAAATCAGAAACATTGAGGAAAATATTTAGTTTCCGGCCAAAGCTAACTTTGAGCCGCAAGGTTCATTTTTAAAAATATTTAGTTTTTCGGCTAAAGCTAACTTTGAGCCATAAGGTTCGTTTTCTTTGCATGTCCGTGTTGGGTTTTGTGTTTTTTTTTTTTGTAGGGAAAAAGAGCCTTCTCAAAGCAAGCACGCAACCCAAAGCATCAACCCCCCCTCTCTCTCTCTCTCAATTTTTTTGTATAGCTCAATTGGTTCAAAGCTATTCTAAGAGAGTAGAGGTCTTGGGTTCAAGTCTCCATTTTGTGGGGGCAGACTTTTTCATTTCCGCACATTCCCGCACCTCGTCGGCAACTTCAACAACTTTTTTTCAAAAAGCCATAACTTCTTCATCCGGAAGCCGTTTTCAGAGCCGTTTTTTTTAAACCAGCCTAATTTTTCGAGATCTATCCATTGGAACACTTAGTTTCAGCATCTTTAGCATCAGTTTCCATTTAAATGGAAATTCAATACCAAGTTACCCTTGACAGCACCAACTACTTCCAATGGTTGGCCTACATTGAGGATTTACTTAGAAGTAAAGGTCTCTACAGAATAGCCTCAGGCCAAGAAAAGAAACCGAAGGATGAAGATAAGGCTGCTAAATAGGAAAATAGGCAAGATCAAGCACGTGGATTGATAGGGATGTCTATTTCTCCAGATCTTAGATTCCATATTGCAGAACTTGATACTCCTGATGAAGCAATGAAACAAATCAATAAAGTTTTTGGGATTACAAATGAACTTAGAGCCCATCAACTTGAAAATGAGTTGCTTACATTGGACCCTAATAATTTTTCTTGCATTGAAGATTTCTTGTCCAAGTTCAAGACCCTTAGATATCTCTTGGAAGGTGTTAAAGTTAAGAAAGAAGATAGTAACCTTATCTATTCCATTCTTACAAAGTTGGGACCAGCCTACTCTGTGTTTGTTTCCACATTCCATTCTACAAGAGAAGCCTTCATTTCTCAAGGAACAGACTACAAGTCCCCTTCCTTTGACTCTTTTTGTGATTCTTTAATAAGAGAACAAGAAAAACTCTTACACCTTGGTCTTCTTAATCTTGGAAACTCTTCCAAGAAAGCGTTAGCCGCCCAGCAGCAACCAAATTCAAAGAATCCTAAGAAGTCATATCCTAAAAAGAATGGTCCTAAACCAAACAAGGGTCCTAAGCAATTTCAGCCCCAAAATGAAAAATCATTTCAACAAAATGATAAGACAAATAAAAAGAAAGGGAAGAAGACTGATAGACATTGCAATTTTTGTAATCGAGATGGCCACTTAGAATCAAAATGCTTTAAGAAGATGGAAGCCTTGGAAGCAGCAATGAAGAAGCATAACATCCATTTGGGGCAATCTTCAACTTCAACTTCATCTTCAGGAATGGCACTTTCTGCATGTGGTTGTCAAGCATCTCAGTCTGGCTATGCATTAAATGTATCTTCTTCTTCTCATTCTCATGAGTCGCTCATTGATTCTGGAGCTTCTTATCACATGGCCAAAAACAAAGCCATGTTTTCTTCTTTAAATGATTGTAACACCAAAAATATATATGTTGGTGATGATAGATCTCTTAATGTTGTAGGGACTGGAACTGTTCATCTAGACAATGGTCAGTTTAATGATGTATTATGTGTTCCAACCTTATCCTGCAACCTTCTATCTGTATATCAGATAACTCATTCAGGTGAAGGTAAAATCGTTGAATTTTCACCTCATGATGTTGTAATCAAGGACTTAAGAGATCCTAAATAGATTTTGGCTACTGGCATTGCTGATGATTCTACAAGGTTGTATAAGTTTCACAACTTTGGGTCATCAAATCTTCCCTCATTATTTGTTGCTCATAACGATGAAGTGAGCAAACTTTGGCATGAGCAATTTGGTCACTTAAACTATCGCTCCCTTCAGCATCTATGTAAAGAAAATATGGTGACAGGTCTTCCTATGGTATCTTGCAGAGATGGTGTTTGTTCCAGATGTGTACTCGGAAAACATCATCGGGACAGTTTTGAAAAATGTGCCTCTTGGCACGCCTCAGCCCCTTTACAGCTTGTGCATAGTGATTTATGTGGTCCACTTCCAGTTGTGTCATTCTCTAGCTGCAAGTATTTCTTAACTTTCATTGATGATTTCTCCAGACGCACTTGGGTATACTTCTTAAAACTCAAGAGTGAAGTATTTAACACTTTTTTGGCCTTCAAGGCCTTTGTTGAAAAACAATCTGGACATCAAATTCTTAAGTTAAGATCTGATAATGGCGGAGAATATGTTAAAAACACATTCATCAACTATTGCACTGAGAATGGAATTCAAATGCAACATACTGTTCCATATACTCCACAACAAAATGGTGTAGCTGAAAGGAAGAATCGCACCTTAAAGGAAATGGCTAATTGTATGCTACAATCTAAAGGACTTGGTCTTAGTTTTTGGGCAGAAGCAATTAGCTGTGGAAATTACATAATAAATCGCACTCCTACTAAGGCTTTAAAGAATATCACTCCAGAAGAAGCATGGAGCTCAATCAAACCAGATGTAAGTCACTTTCGTGTTTTTGGAAGTGAAGCGTGGGCCCATATTCCAGATGAAAAGCATAAAGCTTTAGAACCTAAGAGTGAAAAATGTACTTTTGTTGGATATTCTGAAGATGTCAAAGGCTATAGACTTATTCCATTTAAGTCCAAAAATGTTATCATTAGAAGAGATGTAAAATTTGATGAAAATATATCAGCCTGCGAGCCTAGTCCGGCGAATGTGCCACCTCTCCCTATCTCTTCTACCTTTGAAAACATTTCTTCTTCAGATGATGAAAGTGAGGATGACAATCCTCCCCCACCATCTCAGGATCCTCCTTCAGCTCCTAAGCTTCCAAAATGGGTTCGTGCTACTCAAGATGGAGCAGGTGATCTTGCCAGTGATCCTACAGATCAGCGACGCACATGTTCTCAGTTCGAGAGAGCCTCTTCTTTACTGGCTCAAGCTCCAGTAAATTATGATCCTGACACCTTTGCAGAAGCTTCAGGCCATCCAAATTGGGAAGCAGCTATGAATGAAGAATACCATTCATTATTGGCAAATGATACATGGGATCTTGTTCCTCTACCAAAGGGATGAAAACTTGTTAGATGCAATTGGGTTTACAGAACCAAGTATGGACCAGATGGGAAAGTTGATAAACATAAAGCTCGTCTTGTTGCTAAAGGTTTTTCACAGGTTGAAGGCATTGACTACATTGAAACCTTCTCCCCTGTTGCCAAAATGAACTCTATCCGCCTTGTTCTTTCCCTTGCTGCCTCTTTCAAATGGGAAGTCCATCAGATGGATGTTAAATCTGCCTTCTTGCATGGGGACTTGCATGAAGAAATCTATATGGAACAACCCATTGGCTTCATACAAACAGACTCCAGCCTTGTATGTCGACTTAAGAAATCCCTTTATGGTCTCAAGCAAGCTCCTCAGGCTTGGTATGCCAAAATGGATAGCTTTCTTTTAGAATATGGCTTTTCTAGGTGTGATTCTGACAATACTGTCTACACCAAGAAAGTGGGCAACTCTCTTATCATCCATGTTCTTTATGTTGATGATCTTATCCTTACTGGTAGTGATCCCAACCTTATAAACCATGTGAAGTCTAGCCTTAAAAGGAAATTTGAAATGACAGACTTAGGACACTTACACTATTTTCTCGATCTTCAAGTCTTGCAATCCAAGGAGGGTATTTCTCTTTCCCAGTCCAAGTATGCCTGTGATATTCTACGCCATTTTCACATGGAAGACTGTAAGCCATCCCCTTCTCCCTTTCAGTCTGGAGTCAAACTTTCAGTCACTTGTACTTCTCCTGAAGTTGATGCTACCTTATACCGTCAACTGGTAGGAAAACTTTTGTATCTAACCCATACTCGTCCTGACCTTTCCTTTGTTGTTGGCCTTGTTGCTCGGTTCATGAAAAACCCTCGTGAAAGTCATTGGAAAGCAGCTAAAAGAATACTTCGTTATGTTCAAGGTACAATTCAGTTTGGGATTCATTACAGTGCTGAAGCATCTCCTCTATTGGTTGGTTTCACTGATTCCAATTGGGCTGGTGACCCTGATGATCGGAAGTCTACGGCCGGTTATGTGTTCACTCTTGGTTCAGGACATATTACATGGGCTTGCAAGAAACAAGGTGCCATTTCTCTTTCATCAGCAGAAGCAGAGTATCATGGTGCCGTAGAAGCTAGTAAGGAAGCCTTGTGGCTTCATTAGATCCTGTCAGAGTTTGGCTTTGAGCAGCAGCATCCGACTACACTTTGGTGTGATAATCAAAGTTCCATTCAGCTATGCAAAGATCCAGTCCAACATCAGCGCAGCAAACACATTGAACTGCACATGCACTTCATCAGAAAGCTCATTCACGACCATGTTCTTGAAGTGCAATATTGTTCAACAGATGATCAAGTTGCAGACATCTTCACAAAGGCTCTCACAGAGGCGAAGTTCACTAAACTTCGATTTATGGTTGGAGTTTAGAAAGTTGTCACTAAGGGGGGATAAGCTCTAGTGCCTCCTTCCTTCTCCTATTGTGTCATATTTGTAAATCCTTCAATCCTATCCCAAGTTGTTCTTAAGGGGGGATGTTAGGATATTCCGACACATAGGAAATAGTTAAGTACAACTTGGTCTAGTATAGAGTTAGGTAAAGTGCGTTTCTTTACCGTTGTACATTTTGTAACTTACAATCCGACGGTCACGATATGTAATGATCCAACAGTTCATTCTCTCCTCGGTATTACTGACACTTGATCCGTGGCTTGACACCCGATTGGTCCATGATTTCTAATTAAAGCGGATGGAGGGTCATTTGTAGGGTATTCCATGAATGAGAGAAACATATGTAAATTTTCATTCTTTTATTAATAAATTTCCTAAAGTGGCCGCGTTGGCTCAGGCCGTGGACTGTTTCCCTCATTGAGGGTTTTAACCACGTCAAAAATACTGGTGTATTGATCTGCGATCTGGTTGTGAGCGGTGTCCTTTGGTGTTCTGTCTGAGGAACTTACCCTATAAATTCCTACACATGCTGCCATTCTCTTCCAGCACTCGATAAGCACATGATTATGTAAACCATAAAAACTACATGGTTTTATACACCGGAATTTTTTTATCATCATTAACAATATGCTTATAATCAAAATGAACTTTAGAATACTGAGAAGTTTTATACCTCTCTTAACTATCTCTGGTGCAATCCTAGTGATGAGAGCTTCCCTTAGCTCTTCCTCTACAATGTGCACTGTCATGGGAGGATTGTGATGTGTTCTAATCATCCTCTTTCCTTGATGGTTTCGAAAATGTCTTGGAATCTTCTGCTACCTTCGAGAACTTTCCTTTAGTGTATCACATCTTCGTAAGGAGTCTTAGTTTGGTTCTTGAAATGGGTACCTCAAGGCTTTCAATAAAAATAACATCATGGGTACCTCAATTGTCGATTCTTAATTAGGTGATGATGGCTTCACTAAGCCCTCGTTACACTTCAACTCTTCCAAGGCCCCTTCTGTGGCTCGTAGCTAAAGTTGTAATATTTTCTTCTCCTCTTTTTCTTCTTATAGAAGTCTCTGAAATTTAACATTCTCTCCTTCAAGGTTCTGATTGATCTCCTCAATTGAATGATGAGAAGATGATGATGAAGAAGAATATTCACTCTAGGATGTAGATGGAGTATCATCCCCTGTTGTTTCTTTCTCATGTTCCTCTCCATTTTCTCCCCATAATCTGCATACATTATTCTAGCTACAATGCCTTCCATCTTGAGGGAGTCCTTGTAGAGATCTTTTTTGTTCTCCATTTTCCTTATTGTTGCACATTCAATCTCTGGTTATTATTCAAACTCAGAGTTCACGTCAATGAGAAGACCACTCTGATACCAAACTTGATCCAGACTCTCTCTGATACTAAGACTAACCAAGATATTTTACTTTTGTGATGTTAGCTGAATTACATGTGAAAGAGTATGAAAAAACACATGTGCATACTTTAGAAAAAGTGGAAACACAATTAAAACCATCAAACTAAAGAACACACAGAAGTTGATAACGGAGTTCATCTAGTGTGGGTTATGTCTCTAGGCCTGGTGTTGTGAGTGGGGAGGCTGCTTCATTAAATGCTACAAGATGGTGATGAGTACATTGTGTATTCTTTGTCATTACAGGGATAAACTCCCTCCACTAGAGTGGCATGTCTCTCCACTAGACGTTCTCCTATAGGAACTCTCACTCATATGGGTCCTCCTTTTTCATGACAAGATAAAAGTTCTTACATGCCGTGGCATACATGTATCCCTCAACATAATGGTAAAAAACATCTCAAAAAAATCATAATCTCAAAAATCAAAAGAAAGACATGGCATCGTTGCATCATATACCTCCACTTCTAAGGATGGCCTGAAAATGCATAGCTCATCTAAAGAAATGGACCGCACCATTGAATTCATGGTGAAAAATTGTGTTCGAAGACTATAAACCCATCCTCCTTCTGATTTCGTCAAAATCCGGATCCTTAGGAATCTCAAAGAATCCCCAAAGATTCCTTCTCACTGGTTTCCTATAATTCTACTACTCATATCACAAATCTGACTTCACCATTGCGTTCCTTCTGAAAACCTAAGTAAAATGAGTATAAAGTTGGCCTAGTTATGAAATTGTTGAAATTCGGCCCTTAGGGAATCTTTCTGATTCCTCATGATTCCACAAAGATTCTTGTCTGCATGTTGAATGAAGATTCACTGCTCAGATCAGAAAATCAATCTCGCCATCAGATTTCTGGAAAAATTCTAGTTCATTTGAGTATAAATTCACGTGATTCTGTCACTGTGAGAATTTTCCTCCAAGGGAATCTAAAGATTCATCAAGCATCAAAGAATATTCTTGTAAATATTTCTTGAGAATCTGTCTCAAAATTTGTGCCAATAGAGTTCTGTTGTGGTCATGTTTCCTGTACATCAGTGTTCTACAACACGACGAACACGCTCAATGTTTTGTTTAGACTTTTCTTTCCCCTGTCAAATGGTAAAATGGGTTCATATAGTATTTAGTGGGTAGATATTTCAAAGATTATTCTTAACGCCATGACGAGGGTTAAAAAAAATTTCGGCGAA